>BPLR01013201.1:0-176966 GCA_021605095.1 Caerostris extrusa | reverse complement strand
AATGAATCTGTTTTACGGAAATGAAGTATTTAATCATGAAATATAGTATTTGTAACAAAATTAAACGTATTAAATCCTAATAATCTAGGGGCCTGAATGGCCGAGTGGCTAGCGCTCTGGCGCTCGGTACCACAGGTTTCGGTTCAAGTCCCGGGGTGCCATGGATGGGCGTAGTAGTTCGGAATCCACTTTAAACCGTAGGTCCAGGTCTAATAGGATCGTAGAGCGTTGCAGGGCATTGTTACTCAGCGACCGGGGCTTACCTTCAAGTTACACGCGCCCCTGGGTAATGCAAAGTGAGTAACGCCTGAGCAGCGCTTGCCTTAAGACGTCCATGTCTGTGCTTGCCAGCTGTATTGGAAAAAAATCATGATAATCTTTGTTGGTATTGGTTTTCAGAGTTCATCAAAATTGTAAATAAAATTATAGCATAAATTTAATAAAAAAACATAAATATTAAAAATGTTTATAACTTTTAAGAGTTAAAAAAATTGTATTATTCCATTAGTTAGATGCTATTATTAAGATGTTACCAACAGCAAAAAAGAAAGTTAATGAAGAATGTATTTTTGAAGACCATATTATAAAAAATTTAATTTATAAAAATAATTAATTATCTTTTCTATATTTCATTGGAAACTTTCGTAAAAATATGAAGTAGAATGCAATTCATAAATCATTTTGATTCATATAACGGAAAACAAAAATCATATATTTAATAAAAATAAATAAAAAATTAAATATAATGAAAATACGAAAAACCTTTGAAATACAAACAAAAATTAATCTTCGCATTATGTAAGGAAAAAACTAACTTTAATATTTTTTTTTATTTAATCAGTATTTCAGTATTCAAGAATATATATTGAAGAAAGTATAATGAATATATATTGAAAAAGCGCTTTAAAAATTATATTCCTGTAACTTTTACATGAATAGAATTTACTTCAAAGTCTTTCAAATTTCTGTGTACTTTAAGTATCTTTTAAAAAGTTGTATGTAAATCTACATAAAAATTTTCAATTTTTTTAATTAGGTAAATAAAACCTCGAAACCTTCTTTGATTGTTTAACATTAAATAAATAGCAAATTTTTTTTTTATAAAAGGGACTTGTTGCAGTTTTTAATTACCTATTTATGAAACTTCTTTTCAATGATTTATTTTAAAAAAAAAAAAGGAGGAAAGGTTTTTTTTTTTTTTTTTTTATTAACAAGGAAAGTTTTATACAAATTATTATTATTTGAGTTAAACATTTTCATATTAACAGTTTTATTTCCTTTTTATCGAATATTTTAATTAAATTAAAAATATCTTTTCTCAAACCATAAAGTATAATTCTTTTGTCTTTCGTTAACTTAGAAATTACTTTAAAAAATATTAAAAATTACTGTAAAAAGTTGATAAAATAACATAATTTTTAAATCGTCATAAAAACATTTACGAATACTTTATAATAAAAACAACAATAAACCGTTTTCAAAGATTAAATTCTGGCAATTTCTGGCCGCATCATTTTATTATAAATTTTTTTATATCTATAAAAAATTGCAGATAGCTTATGAATTGGCAAATAGTTTATGAATAAAGCAACTTTTAATTTTTACACTTCATGGATTTAAAAGTTATTTATTCTTTCTATTTAGAAATTTTTGAACATGTCTGATGAAAAACCATAAATAAAAGGGAAATCAAATTATTATTTCTAAAAATTAAATAAAAATTAAATTATTCAAACTATTATTTAAAGTATTCTAATGATTTGTTAATGTTTATAATTTTAATTACATATTATTATAACTATTTTAATAATTTATTATTTTATATTATATTATTTATTATATGAATATCATTTATTTATATTTAATTATTTATATATATTTTAATGAACTTATAATACTAAAATTGTGTATACATAAAAATTTAATCGCCATCGTAATCTACGGTTTAGGTTTGGTTTGTCCGTTCATTTTGTGTACACTTTAGATTAATTAGACCGGGACCTACAATTTAACGTGGATTCCGAACCACTAACAAGCATACATGCCACCTCCAGGATTCGAACCTGAAGCCTGTGTTACCAAAGAATAAAAAATCGAGCATTGTGATCCTTCATTGTGATCCTTCATTGTGATTTTTTTTTGTTTCTACTTGCCAAAAAAAAAAAATAAATAAAAAATAAAAATGCCCTTTCTAGTTTTTTTTTCTTCTTGCAAAAATTGAAAACTAGGAAGGACAACAAAAAATTTTTTTTTGAAAAACTTTCACCAAATAAATATAAATATTAATTTTAGGCCTATTTTTTAGGGCTTTTTTAAGTTTATATTTCTTTTTTACTCATGCTTTTGAAAAATACTGGTCTAAATAATGCAGGAGATTTCTGCAACAAAAAACAAAACTTCTTATTTTCACCATACACTATTAACTTTCCCTAAATTTCTACCTGTTAAAATATTTTAATATCTTATATATCTTAGCTGAAAATTATGTTGGTCGTAAAAAAGATTTGTTAGCAGACCTGCTGTGCCATAATGAATGTGCTTTTCGACCTCATTTACAAATCCAACCACTGCCAGCACAACCTAGAAAACTATTTGAATAATGACAGTAATATGACTGTAAGTGATTGTCATGAATTAAATGCATCAACATGAAGGCGAAGAAAAAAATTTATCTTTTCTACTAAGTTGGGATGAAGATCTATAATAAAAATATATGATGCTACAGATCAATTAAATTCAAAGTGTAGGAACAAAAACACATTTTTTATCATACATTTATTTTTTCCATCACAAAACATCAGTTCCTTATTTTTAAGGATTGGTTATATTTATAATAAAATTATTTCCAGATTCATTTATGCTTTAAAATAGGCACTCCTTTAAAAGAGAATAATTGATATAGATTATATGTTATAGCAGTTAATCTTAAAAGTAATGGGATACTACTTAGTTGACAGTTTAGAAAAAAAAATTCAAATTTTGTTGATCGAGTTAAATTTTGAATCATTCCACAAAAGATTTTATTTGATGTAATTTTTATCCATCTTTGTAAAAATAATTAAAAAATGATTTTTTTGACCAAAACTATAATGCCCTTTTTTGAACAAAACTATCAGTGCAAGTTTATCCAGAAATCGTTTAACAGAAAAATGTTCAAAAATTTTATAATGCAATCTCATTTCAATACATTATTTCAAGAAAAACTCAGAGCAAGTGTGCTAACAATCAATAACAGATTCAATAAGAATGCTAACAATCAATAGCAGATTCAATAAGATTTCTAACAATCAATAGCAGATTCAATAAGATTTTGCTAACATATAATAAATTCAATAAGATTTGCTAACATATAATAAATTCAATAAGATTTGCTAACAATGAATAATAGATTCAATAAGATTTGATGCTAACAATCAATATGATATTCATATTAAATTTCTAAAAGAGATCTTTTGAGGTAAAACTATTTCTAAGATAAAAACTGTTCTAAGACAAAAAGAAAATTTTTAAAAATATTTTAACAGAAAAATGTTCAAAAATTTTATAATATAATCTCATTGCAATGCATTATTTCATATCGCAGCGCAAGTGTGTATTAACAATTCAATAACAAATTCAACAATAAATATGCCAACAATCAATAACAGATTCAATAAGATTTGCTAGCAATCTTATTGAATTATATTACTAAACTTCTAAAGAGATCTTCTAAGGTGAAAACTATTTCTAAGATAAAAACTGTTCTAAGACAAAAAAAAAAAAATTTTTAAAATCATTTAACAGGAAAACGTTACAAAAATCTCATAATACAATCTCATTGCAATACATTATTTCATATCTAAGGGCAACTGTGCTAACAATCAATAACAGATTCAATAAGGTACGCTAACAATCAATAACAGATTCAATAAGATAAGCTAATAATCAATAACAGATTCAATAAGATAAGGTAACAATCAATAACAGATTTAATAAAGAATTGCTAACAATCAATAACAGATTTAATAAGAATTGCTAACAACAATCAATATGATAACCATAACAGTAAACTGAAGAATCAATATGATAACCATACTAAACTGAAGAATCAGAGAATCTTCCAAGGAAATAACTATTTTTAAGATAAAAAAAAATTTACTGTTAAAAGTTATAAGACAAGTACATATTCACTTAAAACTTTTCTATAATAAGCAATTGTATTTTATCTTCGTTTATTTTATTAACACAAATAATGAGGCATCCATTCTAAAATCTTTCAGTAACCTAATGTATGAAAACTAATTGATAAAGTTTAGCAGCAAACGTAAATCATTAATCAGCATTCCACCACAAACGTAGATTTACGAATCTGATCTCGAAATATCAAGTTTATGGTCAAAGTTAAATAAGCATTTCAATTGGTAAGATAAATAAATCAATCATGTAAACGTTTCCCGATTTGTGTTGCTAAATTCAAGTAATTGAATATTTTACTGATCATCTAAAATCTTCTCCTTGATTCTGTTATGATTTTCACATGCTCATCGATGTAAAAAGCAATATTTATTTTAACAGAAATATTTTGATTAGAAATGAGTTTTATATCAATTCTTTGACGATGAAATCTTGTCGATATGAATCCGAATTAAATGTAACTGTTAGCGGATATTTCTGAATAGAGAATTTCAGGATCATCTACTATGTTTAGTAGTTTTGCTAAAATATACCGAACTGTAAAATGTCGCCAGGAGAAAGTTTTACCTCTGGAAAACTTTTTGCACTTTCTGAAAATCCTGCTTTCTACTGTGTTGATTTGTTGTTGTTCTAATGCAAATGGCAATCTTTAATAGACATTTAATATTTCTGCCCATAAGCAAGGGCTGCACCACTGTTACCATCTTTAGCACTACCCAGGGGGCACGTATAGCTTTTTAAGATATGCTACGGACATGAGTAACACTACCCCCCACAATGCTCTACTCTATTAAACCGGGACCTACTGTTAAGCTGAATTTCCGAACCACTTGGGAATATCCATGGCATAGCCAGACTCGGCACTCGAAACCTGTGGTCCGAGCGCCCATTATTGACTTTGTACGATTTTGTATTCTTAATTGAGTAACTTATTTTAGTTATTCTGTTTTTCCACTGTTGATATTGTTGTTGTTCTAATTCAGCTGGCAATAAAGAGATAGTTAATCATGCCATAAGCAAGGGCTGAACCACTGTTACTAATTCAGCACTACCATCAGGGGCTCATGTATTCTTGAAGATTTTAGACTATTCTGTTTTTGCTGATATCGTAGATTTGATTTTTCTGTTCAATTTGTTACTCTTTAACCTTTATCGTGCTACATTACTGAATATCTAATCTCTAAATAGTTTAAGTGAGTAAAGAAATCCTTCTGTCGCCTTCAAAAAATGCATTGAGTTTCATATTGTAGGAATTTCAGACGTTGCCAAAAGAAGTTGATATGGCTGGAAGAGATAATTTGACATGTCAGTAATGTTCTCCAAAATAAGAAGTCGAGCTGACTGGAGTGATAATGTTCCCCTAAACAAAAAGTCGATGTGACTGGGAGAGATAATGTGACATGATAATAAAGTGACGGGACAAGAAGGCATTTGAACTATATCAAGTCTCTGTCAATACTTATTGGTGCAATTATTTTGAGTTTGGACAGCTTCACATAATCCGATACAGTAAAAATCTTCCGTTTTTGTTTTTCTATCTTTTACACCATTTCTATTCTTCCTATCTTAAAGCTTATTCTTTTGGTAGATAAAGTAATGATAAAGCGTACAAAAGAAACTTTTTACGTAGCATTGTAGGAGCCCACATGATGAATGTAAATTCAAGTATAAAAAAAAAAATGGCATGAGCAAAAATTGTTTTTATTTTTAATTAGGCATTTACATTTGATTTTTTAATAACAACTATCCAAAAATGTAAACTCCCACAATAATGCATAATTAATGTCGATGTAAGGACTACTATATTTTTCCGAAGAAACTAATGTATGTATTTCGACGAAAGTGCTTCTTTAATAGTTAAGGCCAGTAATGAAATTCTTTTGTTACATTCAAAATATGCATTGACTTTTGTATGCTAGGAACTTCAAATGTCTCAAATAAAGAAGTCGAGACAGATCAAAGAAGAAATGGTGGCCAACTTACAGGTCAACATCGACCATCTCGGCAGAAAAGTGGTATTTAGGTAATTTCACAAATTAATAGAAAAAAAGACAGAAAAATCTTTATTTCATTATTTTATCATTAAAAAAAGTTGCATCTTATATTCACAATTTTTCTAAAACATTTAATTTCTAGTTATTATTTCTTCCAGTCTGCTAGGCATTTACGTTTCTAAACGTTACCCCATGACCCACGATGTTTTCTGAACATTTCATGATAAGATCCCACATCAATAAATCAAAATTAGCACTAAATGCTAACTCATTAATTATGAACATTGACAACCAATAATAGTTCTAAATGTCAGCCCATTATATATGAAGTTTGCTCGTTATTTCACTATAAGACCATCCCTTAGATGAGTCAATATTACTCCTAAGCGTCATCGCAAGTGATCCACAACAATTGTGGACCATATTACTAGAAGCCCACTATCGGTGGATCAACATGCTATCACAATTTGGAACGAACACCCCAAAGAATGTCATTTAGAAAAGATAACATTTTCTTTCCTCTACTTCATTCTCCTCTTTAAATCAACTGAGAGGATTTTTCGGTCTATGAATTTATGATATTTATCTCATGTAATATTTCAATTAGGTTTGGTTTGCAAACTTCAATCGAGCAACCTAAATGAAAAAGCCCAAAGAACTCACGGTAAGACAACTCCCGGCTCATTCTAATAGTTATATAATACAAACAAATTACTTATGTAATCATTAACATTTTTTTATTACGTCGGGGACTGAGTCGTATTGACCATGTCTCTGCGAGAAGCCCAATACAAAATAGCCTTGAAGAAGGCATGCCGTGTGGGCTGTACCAACGAACGCTGTTATTCATTTAGTACTACCTAGGGGGGCGAGTAACTTGAAGAACTACGGACGCTAGTAACAGTATCCCCACAAAGCTGTACAGTCAAATGAGACTACTACTACTACACCTACACCCACACCACATCACTGTGCCTAGAGATAAGTTGCCGCTTTTACAGTTTGGGATGTTGTGAGTGAGAAGAAGTCTGATTGGGCTCTGTGGCACTCTATGATCATGTGATACCGGAATCTACGGCTTAAAGTGGATTCGAACCACTACAAACATCCATGACACTTAGCTCAGAGCCCTAGTCCTCGGCCATCAGGCCCTTAATCATTGAAAATGTAATCCCTTTTCCATTAATTCTTAATTTTGATCCATTTAATCTGGTTCATGAACTTTCAAGTTTATGTCCTCTAAATTACCAAAGCGGAAATCTTTGTCTATCTACAGGTCTGAATCATCCCTTTTGTTTCCGGAATTTATTATCTAATCAAGTTTTGTTGTCATTTTCAATGGTTACATGCAATTGCAATTGTTCCACGCAATTCAACCTACACAATATATTATGTTCCCCTTAACATAAACTACGATGTTTCTTGTAAGTACGCAACTAACACGAACAAGAATTCTTCCGAGGTGAAGTTGAACTTCTTCTTGTTCTTTTAAGAAGCATTGTAGAAAATAAGCCATCGTTTTATTGGTTTATTATAAAGCTGTGTTCCATTCAACGAAATGGACATTTTCGTGATGCCAAAAGATAAAACAAATTCTATTGAATGGTAATTGGGCTGAGGTTACGGGAAAAAAATTGACTCTCAAAAATTCTTGCACGCCGCTGTGAGAAAACTTCGAACTCGTACATTTTAAAAACTTCTAAGAGACAAACGAACTAAATCGATGCCACAAATAAATAAAAAGTTTTAAAGCAATGAAGATTAGGAATTCAATAAACACACAAAACTGAATTTTATAATTTAAATTAACTTAGTGAAGTTTTAAATGATTTATTTAAAAATGGCATAGTATTCCAAATTGAATTTTATAATTCAAACTTACTTCATGAAGTTTTAAAATGACGTTCCTAAAAATGGTATAGTATTCCAAATCGAATTTTATAATTTATTATTAGTCCGTTAAGTTTTAAAGTGATGTTCCTAAAAATGACATAGTATTCCAAACTGAAATTTATAATTTAAAATTACTCTGTTAAGTTTTAAAATGATATATCTAAAATGAAGTAGTATTCCAATTTAAATTATTACAATTTTAAAATTACTTCAAATTTAAAAATGGCAGTATATCTAAAATAGTATAATTAAAAAAAAAGGGTATAAAATTATGGTTTAGATTAAAAGTCTCTCTAGTGTGGCATTTTTCAATTTGTTTAGATATTGACAATTATTTTTTTTTTAAGGAACATAAATTTTACTAGACTCATTTAAAAAAAGGGTAAAATTTTTTTTCAAAGATCTTAGTAATAGGAATAGCAATAAACATACTTTTTATTATTTAATTGACACTAACAAATATACCCATAGGTTATAAAAAATAAGAACAGAAAACAAAACATTTTTAATTTTTTGTAAATTTTATTGCAAGAAAATATCTCTGCAGAATTAAGGGTTTGAGTTTTTAAATAACTAGCCTTAAATATCATAAATTGGTTAAATAAAACAATAATTCTTATGCATGAACTCCCACTACATATATTTTTTTTTCATTTTTAGTCTATTAGCATTCATTTTCGATAACGGGATAACATTAAATTTGGAAAATAAATTAAAGAATAATATTGTACATTTTTTATCTTATTTTTCAGTCAGATTTTAAAGTTAGCGCCATCTAAGAATGGAAAAATTTGATGGAAATAAAACACATAATATTTTAATTAAAAAAGAATTAATAAACATTTGCTCATAATTTTTGTCCGCAAATTTTTGTAAAAGTAATAAATTCACAGAATAATTAAGAATTAACTATCCTTATTGTAATTTCTTTTAGTTATGCTTGAACAGAGCTCAACAAAAACGCTACAATTTAATTAAAAAATAATATGATTAGAAATAAATACATTTTTTATTACTGTTGACTATTTTTTTATAAATGTTATTAACGATAGATGGCGCAGCCAGCACTGACGTCATAGATGACGCAACTGCGTTGAATGAATACCTATATGCTACGGAGCCACAGAGTAGCGAAAAAAAAACAAAAACAAAAAAAAAAAAAAACAGTGTAAATAACAGCCAGAGCGAAGGCTCTTTTAGTTCAGTTCATAGTTAAATATAATATATTAAATTAGCAATAGTTGGTTTTTAAGGATAATACTACTGAACATAAAAAAATTTCAAATTGAAAAATACACGAATTATTGAAATCAAATACAATAACAGATGTAAAAATTAAAAAAAAAAAACACATCTATTTTTAACTGAAATATAAACGCCGGCTACAACCAAATCAAATTTCAATACTCAGTTGAAATTCTAATTAAGCAGCAGTTTAAACTAAACAAGGACAAATCATTTCACAATATTTTTGCATTGACGTACATCCCTTTCTATTTGTAACATTTTATTCAAATTACAATGAAACAGTTCTATGGAAAAAAAGATCTTTATAAGGCAATATCAAACTTTGAAAGTTCATTTCCTGAAATTTCACAGTGATAAATTTAACCGATATTTTTTTTATTAATTACCGATTTTCTTACAAATTCGGAAGAATAAAATGTTCATTTTTTATTATATCACTTCCGTGTAATATATTGAAGTGGAACTCATTAAAAAGTTATATTACTCATAGAGTATTGGCTCACAAAATTTGTACATCCGCAGTTTTATATATTGATGGCTTACATAATTTTATTTGTCACTGACAAAGTTTTTGCCTAGAGGAACATTGATTAATTCCATCTATTTATTTCGGACAACAACAAAGGATTTATTATTATTATTTTTTTTTTTTTGTTTCATTTATTTTAAGTATATTAAAAGTACACTCATGTCCATAAATTAAGGATAATGAAGTTCAGGCAAAGAAAGAGACAGAGGCAAAACAAATTTGACTTATTTGTAAAGTCTATTTATTAAACAAAAGGTAAAGAGCAAAAAAGATGCTATATGTTTGACATAATTAATAAAAATTGCAATTTTTACTCTCTGAAGCAAATTTCAAAAAAGAACCTATTTACAAAAAAAAGTATAACATGGTTAGTGTGATGGTTAATATGGAGTATGTCTCCCGGACGATGCAATACAGGCCTTACAACGCCTAGGCATGCTGAGTATCAAATTATCCATCTGATCTTGGGGAATATTACACCACTCATCAAGCAATGCCCTCCGAAGTTCCGGTTGACAGGTGGGAGGAGGGTTGACGGACTGCAATTCGTCGGCCAAGCATATCCCACACATGCTCTATTGGATTCAAGTCCGGTGAGTATGCTGGCCAATCCATACGGGTGATATCCTCCAATTGAAGGCATTCGTCTACAATGTTTGCACGGTGAGGACGGGCGTTGTCATCCATAAACAGAAATTCAGCACCCATGACGCCCCGAAACAAACGTACACGATGTTCCAGAATGACATCCCGATAGATGTGGCCTGTCATCGTTACACTCTGAACATGCAGGTCAGTTCTGGAACCAACAATAATTCCTCCCCAAACGAGCCATCCTACACCACCGTAACGGTGTCCTTCTATGGTGTTCTCTTGGTGGTAAAGGGTACCTGGCACTCTTCATATGAAAGTTCGGAGAGAATCAGACTGCAAACTAAACCTGGACTCGTCGGAAAACATCACACAGACCACTGTTGCTGTGTCCACATTGCATGCTCTCTACTCCAGGTTAATCGCAGGCGACAGTGAGTTGCGGTAAGTGGAACACATCTGACAGGCCTACGAGCATATAGACTAATGTGCCCTAAGCGTCTGTACACGGTCTGCCGTGAAACTGTCGTAGGGGTATCTGAAGAGAGCTGACGAGACAGGTCTGATGCTGTGCTCCGTCTGTTTCTTTTGGCAGTAACTGCTAAATACCGGTCCTTATTCGGCGTTGTAACTCGGGGGCGACCTGTGCTGTAACATCTACTCACATTAACATCATCTTGGAATCGTTGCCAATGCCTGGAGATGACAGTCTGGGCGATTCCAAGTTCCTCGGATACTTCCAATTGGGTACGTCCACATTCCAGTCGTCCGATAATTCTACCACGTAAAAAATCATCCAAATGCTTCCTTTGTGCCATAACTATGCGGTTATTGCACTGAAAGGCTTTCAAAGAGCTTGTGAAGAATTTTTACTTCTTTGCCATCATTCCTTATATACCCCTTTTTTACACTCTCGTCATTGTGACGTACTATCCGCGCCATCTGGTGGTTTCCTGTAATTTGCATATTCTTCTTCAAGATGTGTGTGATAATTCTACAGGTGAAATTTTTATTTTAGAGTTCAATTTCTGTGTGATTCTGAATTATCCTTAATTTATGGACATGAGTGTAATAGAAAAAAAATACAGAAATAATAAATAAACAGAGTAATTATAAACAATGACAGATACAATAAGAGTAACAATATAAATATACAAAATCGATATCCATATATATCAGCTGAAAGTTAAAGGAGTAAAATCGCAGAACAGGGGACATTGAAATTTGGCGTCAAAAATTCTTTTCGTGAAAGTCCGCCAAGTAACGGGTTGCAATTGTAGCTTAATAGTAGCTTAAATAGCATGTGCTTTCGTTTGTGTTCGCTAACTTATTCATCCGCTGCCGTTGTGTTTCTAGACATGTAGCCATGCTTCCTTCTACACACTGGTAATAGCGCCCCCTCTGTGACGTTCAGGAGAAATGGTTAGTTGGGACTCTATATAGGAAATATATCTAGCGCATCCTGCGCGTGATTTAGAACCGGGTTTTTGTTTTAGAAGTGGAATCCTTCCACGAATCTATAAATATATGTCTTTAAATATGTTAACTATTTTATGCCTCTAATTATATGTGTGTGGTGCTTGTGCTTGTATCAATAATATTGTGTATTCTCCAACCTGTGCCTCAAGTATCTCAACTCCAACCACAACCAGTTACAATCTGGTTGCCCGACCTGCACACTATAGACAATTTATTTTTTTGTTTAGTTTGCATATGTCTCATCATTCTTGTATGAGATTCAAGAATTAAGCACATAAACTTGATGCCAAATCCAGTTTTATACAATCAACTAAAGTGCGTTTCATCCAAATATTTGTTTAATTTAAACAAATATTTCGATGAAAAACGCACTTTTAATTTCAAAATAGCGCGATAAATTTGTTTTAAAAATCAACAATCATTGATTAATCGCAGGTCACAATTTTTAAAAACAAAACATATAAATAAATAAATAAATCAGTCTAAAAACTTATCTTACTCGTTGTATTTAACTTCATCGTCATTAGAAGAATTACTCGATTCTACGTCTGTGACCTTGCCTGATTGAGAGGATTTCAATTTTCAAATCTGCATTTATTAAAATCGATATTAACTTTTATTACTGACTTAGCTTTTGGTCCGTCAGAATTGCTTTTCTTCTTTCAAGCGTTTTATGAGAATGTACAGGCACAACCCGACATTTATTCAAAAGTTCTTCCGTTGATTTGTGAAATTGATGTCTGGTTTTCTACCTGGGATATACACCGAGGTTTCTGAGGAAATGCGATCGGAGAAATCAAATTTGGTGTTAATGATGCAGATTTAATGTTAGTCAGTATGTTGCGACTTTTCAGGAAAGAGTATCATACATTTTTGGAGGACTGAGTAGACTAATTTTTGGAATCAAAGATACGTCAGCCATTACAGAAATGGAGGAAATGGGTCGATCTATGTTTAGGAGAAAATAGGAATACGTTTTGCTGTACTTAATGTGCCTGTTGCAGCCCCCTACCTCGACACAATAGTGGGTCTCACAATTAAGTGAATTAATAAACACAATTATTTTGAGCAGGAAAATCAGTGTGGCGCTTACATAGCTATAAGAGGTCATACTCCTTATTGAACAGAAATGCAGTTTTTTGTATGTTTCTATATTATGCACGTTGTTTTTCTTTTCTGTCTTTGTAAAACACTTTTTAATTAATGCTTTTGCAAAATTTCGTCAAATTCTAAAGAGCAGAAATTTTTTGATTTCTTCTGTAAATTTTGAAACCTGTGACAATATATATATATATATATATTTAAATAAAATAAAATTATTAAATTTATTATTATTATATTTATTATATTTAAATAAAATTAAATAAAATATATATTTAAATAAAATTAATTGAGAGCAATGACTTACAATATTTAAAAACACTTGTGCAATTTATCAATATATAACTGAAATGAAACTATGATAGCTTTTAATATAAAAAAAAATATTTAAAAATAGACGGATCTGACTTTTGAGTAAAAGAATTTTGATTCCAAAATTAAAAACTTATTTTAGAAATGTTTAATCTTGAATAATATTTTAGCATAAAAATTGCCAGTGTAAAAAAAAAATTAAAATGCTTTTGATTTAAAATTCGCTGTTGACGCGTGTCAAAAAATTCAAGACACTTCCATAAATTTACATTTTAATAAAACATCAAAAATGGGATCAATAATATTCTTTCTCTCTCACGTTGTGTTCTAGAAAATTCTGTATGATATTTCTGTAAAGCTCTTATTTTCAACAAATACTTACATTTTAGATTTAAAGAAAATACATGTTGACCTTTCTATATTAACTATTAAAGATATTAATTTCTTAAATGCCTCCATTTTCTATAAAAATTGGAGCTTTCAAATTTAACTTTTGGCGGTTTTAGAAACAATGACAAAATTTATTCTGTAGAAATTTCTTATAAAAACCACATTTTAATTTAAATAATTCTTAAATATCAAAAGAGTTTTTCATAGATTAATAGCAACATTTTTTGGGATTGGATTCACAAAGGATGGATAAAAAAAATTCGGGGGATTGCATTTCACAGTTTGAAAAACAATGACGTAATTTATTCTGTAGAAATTCTTAGAAAAAAGCAAATTTTTTGGAATTTAAAATTTTTTTTTTTTTGGAATTTCTCTAAAATATCAACGCTCAAAGCAACAAAATATTTTTTTCGAAACTATAATTTCGGTTCTATTTTTTTGCTTCGTAATTATGTAACATTGCACAACAACAACAAAATCCTGCAGCTGCTAATAGTATATCCATTAGGCTAGAAATGCTTGCTTCCGCATAATGGAAGGGAATAAAAAAAAGTAAAAAGGAAGCTGCGGTCATTAGGCTATTGCATTCGCGGCTTTTCTCTGGTTCCGGTCAGTGACATCTTCCCACTGAGTGGGGCATTCTTCTTGTTTCTTCGTGCTAACGTACAGGTAGAAAAGGTAGGATAATTTCTACCTCTTCGTTAAACATTGCAACAGACACCCACTGAAAACTCGCCAATGATAGTTCCTTTTCTTGACTGTAGATGGCGCTTTTCTTCTACTTAGCGGCTAAGAAATCTTAATTTTGACTTTCAATTTTAAAAAACGATTTTTTTTTCTCAATATGTTTATAAATCACATATTTTCATTTAGCTCAAAATTTATATAATAGTAAAAATGTATTGAATTAGATTTTTAATAATAAGTTTAAAATTAGAAGAAGTTTATAGAGGTTTGCTAACTATTTATTGTTTAAAGAAGTTTGTTAACTATTTATTGTTTAAAGAAGTTTGTTAACTATTTATTGTTTAAAAGTTTGTTAACTATTTATTGTTTAAAAAGAAGTTTATTATTTATTTATTGTTTAAAGAAGTTTGCTAACTATCTTTAAATATAAGGGAAATTACAGATATAAATTTTAATTAATTGATAAAGTAATTTTTCTTTTGATTTTTAGGCAACAGTCAAATTAAATTCCCTACTTCTACAAATGATTAAAATTTTTTTTTTTTTAATACCATGTTAGGTAAGGTATGGGTATGGGTATGGGTAGTATATGGGTATATTTGGTAGTAGTATATGGTATTTTATATTTATTATAATTAGATCACTTTCATAAATAACCATAAATAAATCTTTATTTTCCTTTAAATCAGTTTAATAGGATTTTAGGCACTAATTTATCTTGTATTGCTTTAATAAAAGCCAGTTTCAATTTATTTGAAGAATGTCTGGTTATAAAGTAGATTATCTATATAGATTGTATATTCCTTATTTGTTTAATATTTTATCTTTTATTTTCTAAATTTTTGTGAAGTTGTACCTCAATGCATAAAAAAATCTTACAATGAATATGCTATTTGAATATCTTCTGTCATTAAACTTTACCTCGGTAATGTCAAAGAATCCTAATTACAAATTTTTACTTTATTTTTCTTTCATTTATTTGTATCCCTTTCTGTTAAAGAACTCTGTATCATTCATATTATTAAAACACTAACCATCAATTTCATTAAGTAAATGGGCAATATTCACAATTCATACATATATTCTAAATGTATAAAACAATGGTACTCAAATTATTTACCTTTGCATCCTCTTGACAAAGGAAAAAACTGTCGTCCTATATCTTGCTTTTCATATTAGCAATAATGGAAGAGACCTGTTGGCCAATTAGCCAATTGGCTAACTCTCTGGCTTTTGGTACCAAATCCTTAACGTTCAAATCCCGTAGGTGGCATAGATATTTATTAGTGGTTCGGAATCCACGTTAAACTATAGGTGTAAACTAAATTTATCTACCTTTTTAAAATATAGTAAATGAAGATGTTGTTAATAAGACACCTTGAAGCTTGAAGTTACGAAATTATTTAATGAAATCAATCATAATAACATTTGACTTACAGGCAGAAAATTAAGATAAAAAGGAATAATATGAAAATAGAATTACGAATAACACTAAAAATTATCCTAATGAGAAAAATGAACTTGGTTCACTGCTGTTAACGAATTATTCCTCTGTTCTATTTTTGACAAACAGTATTCTTAAATCACCTCGTTTCGCTAATTGCAGTTGGTTTCTATTCTATTCTTACTCTTCCTCCTTTATTTATTTTGCTAACAAATTTTTAACAGCACTGAAGTTCATTAAGGAACCTGATGGCTGAGTGACTAGCTATGACGTTAGTTGCCCCGTGCTTCGGGTTCGAGCTATGGATGTTTGTAGTGTTTCGGAATCCACTTTAATCCGTTGGTCCCCGTCTAATATGACTGTAGAGCGTAGGACTGACAACCTTACCCTGTAAAAAGAATATATGCCGGTAGGCAGACGGCCTTTGGTCCAACACGGGGCTTGGTGAGGAAGAAAGGCCATTAAATATGAAGAAGGATATGCAATTAAAAAACTTTATATTACAGCCTATAATCAGGACTAACTGCAGATATCTGTCTTTGCAACCAGAATTGTTGGTAGTCGCCTTTGAATTGTCGATGAGTAGTTTCTCTAACTTTCTTATCTTCTGTTCCTCCTCGTTTTCATTAAAGCCGAGACTTCTATTCCCCCCTCCCCCTTCTTCCCCATCTATCGTTTCACAGCTCCTAGTGGCTGTACCACCAACTTCGAGAACCGGTCCATTAAACAAATAGTCAAGATTTTATAATCCATACTTTTACCATGGCGGAAAAAATCATCCACTTTTTCCCCATACTTGTTTAAACTCTGATGACATTTCAGTCTATCCTAAGAGTATTTTATCTTTCAAAAGCAGAACAATGCCCCTGATTCAAACGAAGCTTGTTACTACAAATATCCATAATTTACCAATCCATACCCCATTCCAGGTGCTGCATCGGTTATTGTTCAGAGGGAATTTCTTTCCTCAGCAGAGTGGGTCATTAAATCTGTGAAGATAAGAGCACGGCCGATACTCGCTCGGGATAAGAAACAATAAAGTCCTATTTATTTTTTTTATTTTTTTTTTTTAAGACTCGATCGAAAAGCATCGCAGAAACAAAAGGTGGCCTTGCTCTTCTTCGGGAAGATGATCAAGGGCACACAATTGGATGCTGTGACTAATGGTGTTCCTTTGACCACTGGTGTCATTGATACGGGTTGGAAGCAGCAAGGATGATTGGCTACCATTCATCACAAAGAGTGATGGATACTAACAAGGGATGTTGCCTTTTGAACTTGATCACTGATTTCCTGGTGACCTCAGATATGTATCCAAATCGGCTTAACTATGCTGAATATGCTCGAATAACTATGCATTGATATACTTGTACCAACTCAATACGACTATTTTAAGCAAATGTTTTTGACTATTTTGACCAAAATGTTTTGATTTTCTTGAATAATTTTGGTAAAGGAGTAGTTCGTTTAGTTTGAACAATTTGTCTTTATTTTAGAAAAATATTTGCCTATAACTTCTTGGCTAACATCATTAGGTATTGGCCAAGAGAAGATCAGGTCCATCCCGGAAATTAAAAATAAAATCTAAAATGTTTCATATTGTTTTCTAGTTATTGAAATTCTTAAAATAGCATGAAATATTGATAAATTTTATTTTTATTTTTTTAAGTTCTCCTTTTAAAATTTCTTGTCAACACCAATGTATGAATTTCATAATTTATGAATTACTAATGAAATTAGGCGTTATAATTATAATAAATGAGAAAGTAAAAGAAAGGTTTCGCAAAATTAAATTTTAGAAGAACAATTCTAACATACGCATTGACACGACAATTCTAATATACACATTGACAATTCTAGCATACACATTGACAATTCTAGCATACACTTTGACAATTCTAACATACACACTGATCTCTTCTTTGAGCCAAGAGGAGCATAATGCGCAACTCGCGTGCAGTAGATATATGTTCGAATCACCTGGCAGCGTCTGCTGCTGTTTCTGTTTTCAGAAAAGGGGATACTGGGTGATTGACTGGGAGTTTACCGGGTGTTCTCCCATATGACACGCAAAGTAGAGGCGGCTACCCCTAAAAGTCCATCAAGAAATTAATGCCCTTCCCTTATCACTTATCTTGGATTGGCTATTCGTGGCATACATCAATAGAACACGCAACCCATCGATACTTAAATACATATGAACACATACATATTAATATATTAAACAGAACAATATATATATATATATATATATATATATATATATATATATATCAATTATTTTTAATGCATCAGTTCCTTCTATTCAAACCAAACGATATTTATTATAAAAAAAGTACATTATATAAAGAGAAGACGTGACACGTGACAATGCAACTAACTCAGGTGATACTTGTTTTTGGGGTCGCCCTGACGTCACGAGAGCAATTCATCCGTGTTTTTCCACGGTCAGCTGTGAAAGAAAACGTCAGAGCAAACGATTGGGAGGGATGGAGAAAGCAAAAGAAAAAAAAAACCCCACTATTGTTGTAAATAACTAAAACTCTTGCAGACGATCAGAGTGAATACGCCTTCACGCTGGTTCCGGTATGTCAAAGTCGAATGAAAAAAGTAACCCAGTCTTGAACTATGATGACACTTCGGAGGGAAATAAAAACTACTTCGGAAAAAAATGACGTCATCTTCTTGTGGAGGGTAGGCTATTAACTTCTCTTTCTTGACCTACATTTTTATGTGTAAGATCCGTAAACGAGTAACTGCGTTTTTCGAACAAGATTGCGGAAGGTGTAAAATCACTACAATGAGGAACGTTTTGAGTATGAAAAGGGATCTGGCAACAAAAAAAAAAAAATCGTCTGCTTTTTTTTTTTTTTTTATTCTTTGTTCGTTTTGGATACGATTGGATTGGGTCGAAACTTTTGAATATATAAATAAAAAAAAAAAAAAATGGTTGGAATTACGGATATATAATTTAGGTTAAAATACCGAAAAAATTATCTTTTCTGTGGAAGGTTTTTTTTGATACTCACAAGAAAAATATAAATAAAATAATTTAACTAAACTAACAACGCTAAACAATTTTTTTTTTTATTTCAAAAGAAAGAACCTGTTAAATGTATAAATTTTAAAAAATAAAAAATAATAATACACACGTGTTACACTTTTGATTTTTATCAATGATTTATTCGTTATGCATTTATAGCAATCAGAACTCGAAATCAATCTCTTGTATAAAACAATATTCATAGAAACTGTTATAAAATAATATCCTTAATGGTGGAAAGAGTTTATAAAAATTGTATTTACTTTTTAAACTGCAATATCACGGATTTATAAATTTTGTTTAGTTAGGTTAGGTTATCTTTTCTGTGGAAGCTTTTTGATATTCACAAGAAAAATAGAAATAAAATAATTTAACTAAACAAAGATAATTTTTTTTTTAATTTCAAAAGAAAGAATCTATTAAATATACGGTAACATACTTGTTACACTTTTAATTTTTATCAATGCTTTATTAATTATAAATTTATAACAATCAGAACTTGAAATCTCATTTAATGTTTATAGAAATTTTTATAAAGTAATATTTTGAATAATGGAAGCTTTTATAAAAAATTGTATTTGCGTTTTAAACCGTATTATCTGGCATAAACAAAAATAAACAATTTTTTTTTTTTATTTAAAGGAAAAACCCTATTAAATATATAGTAACATACGTGTCACGCTTTTGATTTTTATCAATACTTTATTGATTACACATTTATAACAATCAGAACTTGAAATCTCTTGTTTAAATTAATATTCATAGAAATTTTTTATGAAGTAAAATCCTTAATAATGAGAGTTTTTATAAAAAATTGTATTTGTCTTTTTAAACCTCAATATCCATCATACTGAACAGATGCAAAATGGTTGTGAAAATACTAGTTTTGTAATTACTTTTTACTTCTTGCACCAGTGATAATGAGTCCCCTGAGTTTGAGTCCCTTTGGGGTTACAATTCCATAAAAAAAATATATATTGTCTTGCTCAATCTTGACAATCACGTCCCCCGCCTATTCTTTGCTAAATTTTCTTTACTAAGTTAATTGGCACTTGCTATTTCGGCACTCTTACAAGGCTTTGTTTTAAATTAAACAATACTTAAATAGATTTTTTTATAGTTCAAAAATTCGATGTTTTATTATCTATAAATTTCAGTGTATTTCCTATTCATTTTCATATTAATCAGTGCAAGAATTGAAATAAATTCTATTAGATGAAAGAAATTACTATAAAAATTCATAGATGGACTTGATTTTTCATACTACTGTGACCAAAAATAAATCCAATTTTAATTTTTTCAAAAATTGTTTATTTATTCTCCCAAATTTATTTCATCGCCTTCAAAGTATTCCCCAATGCACTTATGCCAACTTTTTCCAATCCTCAGTGCATGCTAAATAGTCACTGGCCGGGATGGCCTTCAAAGCGCGCCGATTCGCGTTGAATCTCTTCAATCGACTCAAAACGGTGTTCCCGAAGTGGTCTTTCGAGTTTAGGGAATAACCAGAAGTCACACGGTGCTAAATCAGGTGAATACGGGGGTTGTGGAACGATATGGGTTTCATTTTTAGCGACAAAGTCACTAAGAATCAATGCAGTGTTCACACTGCATTGATTCTTAGTGACTTTGTATATCGCATTATCGAGATGCAAAAACCAAGAGTTGTCTTTCCGTAAATGTGGCCTCTTTTTGCGAATAGCTTCACGCAAACGACGCATAACACTCAAATAATATTCCTTGTTGACAGTTTGACCCGGCGGAAGGAATTCATAATGCACCACCCACGGTAATCAAAGAAAACAGTCAACATGACCTTGATTTTTCAGCGACTTTGACGTGCTCTTTTCGGTCTTGCTTCACCTTTGTCACGATATTCGCTTGATTGATCGGTTGTTTCCGGGTCTTAAGCATAAATCCAATCATCTTCAGTTATGATGCATTTCAATTTGTCCTGATAGTCAGAAAGCATTGTTTCACACACTTCAACTTTAGTTCTCCTACAGACTCTTCCCGAGAGGAAGTATAATTCACGCACCCTGAGCGTAGCCGAGTTTTGGGTTTTCGGCTTAGAAGTGAAGTCCTTCCACGAATCTATCATTATCTGTCTTTAAACATGTTAAATATTGCATGTCTCTAATTGTATGTGTGTGTGTAAATAAAGCTGTGAGTTCTCAAAACTTGTGGCTGAAGTATCTCAACCCAATCACACCCATTTACAATTTGATTGTCCAACTTGCATACTAAAATTTAAATTTTTTTAATATTAGGGATTAATATAATACAATTCACATGGAAAACTAAATGACTCAATAAATGGTTTCGTACATTATTCAAATTTTACAAAGGGATGTATTCCTTTTGAGCTTTGACGAAAAAAAAAAAAAAAAAAAGGTTTCTTCAAGATTTTTGCCTATAACGTCATGATTTTTAAAGCGATATTAAAATGTCGCCAAGCCAAAATGTCAATCCAGGAAGTTATTAAACTTGCATTCCTATCGAATGATCGGTTTTGTGTTTAATATTATTATCTTTATTATTGCTTCCTGATAATTTAACTGAAAATGGGTAATGTCAGATCATATCTGCTAACTGAGAATAAAATAATCAAAGAGAGAGAGAGACAGAGAAAGTCAATTTTTGCAAAGTCACAATTACCTTAGCAGTCCTTGAAGTGCTCGATTTTAATCTTTTAAGTAAATTAATATCTTCGAAAATTTAAAAATCCCAAATAATAAAATAGTGATATTTTTCAACTGCTAAATCTGTTTTAAATTTTAATATTATATCATACTATAAACATTTGAAAAATTATGTGAGTAATTAACTAGTTATATTTTATAAGAATTGAATAAAAAGGGAGATCAAATTTAATATTTAAACATTTTATATATATGTTTAAATTTTAAATGTCGATAAATGTCTTTTTGCGGATGTAACGGTTGCATGTGTTTCAATGTTTCTTGTAACCTTAAAATCTAAGGCTATATAACTAGTTAAAAGGGGCCTGATGGCCCATAAAAATGTCCTGTTTCTAAATATGGCAGTAGGCAGACGACCATGGTTCAACATGGACTGTAGTGCATTGGAGTTGTTTAATATATAACTAAAAATCTCGAAAATGCTTACGAACTCTTTTTAGTGAAATAGAAGCTGTGATTCTCGTAATTAAAATCAAAGTTTAAAATAATTTAAATGTTTCGAAGTGATCATAATATTTATCGACTTAAATGTGAAAGTTGAGAATGTATAATTGCAATTGTTGATTAATTGAACGTTTTTCTTTGACTTTTTTTAATTCATTTTTTCAATCCTTGTAGATTTTTTTCCCAATAAATTTTATGGAACTTAAATATATCATAATGAATACTTAAGCTAAACACAACCATTCTACATTTACTAATATTTAATAAAATCACTTTGATTCTAAATTTCATTAATTAACATATTGCACGCATATATATATACATATATATATATATATTCAATAAGTTAATATATTATAATAATATATAATTTAATATATTAATTCTTCTTATCAACTAAAAAAATATTTTAAGGCCCATTATGTACTGCTTTGCTGAAAATTTCTTGTTATCTTCTCAGCAGTATTTCTTGTTATGTTTTCAGTCCTAACGTAAGAAAGCACAATAATAGTAGACATATACGTCACAGAAAAATCTCTAAATGTCAAGAAGAACATTACACATTAATTTCATTGAGTGTATAGCATATTCTCAAGAGAGTAGTAATAGTTTACGTTGGTCGTAAATGGTAGTGAAATACATACCTATAAAAGTAACCAATTTTCTCAATAAAATATTTTCACGGTCTCTTTAATTAAATTTATGAGGGTTATTATTTCTTTTTACTACAACTGTAACTTTTTTCTTACGTTGAATTTTTTTGTTCGATTTTTATCACCTCCTTATAAATAAATTAGATATTCTTTTATTTTTCGCATTATATATGACGATTTTATAAAACGAACGGTGGATCTTTATGTTTTATATATTGGTCGGTAAAACTGGATTCCTACCTGATCGTACGCCGCTGATCGCCAGACAATCAGAAGCCTGGGTGTGTAGGAGATAGGCGAGAGATTTTCTGATCCGTGCGATCTTCTGTATCTGACGGGAATCCAGCTTCATCAGGAAAGTTTCCGCTAAAGCCCTGACCATCAATGCGAGAAGCTTTTCTCACGTTGTCACAATTGCCATCGAATCTCCTTTTTCTGAAACTATGATGACGTCACTAGTGAACCTGCATGCTAGCTTAGACCACTACCACTCCTCACAAGTCAGATAAGCATTGTATTATCAATAAAATTTTCGTTACGTACGTTTCTTTTTAAAATTCTTTTTTAAATACATACCTGTAATAATTTTTTATTTTTATTTTGTAGTATGCAAGTTGGGCAACCAAATTATAACTGGATATAGTTGGGTTAAGATACGTAAGGCCCAGGTTGGAGAACTCACAGCTTTATTTACATAGGCACAAACACCACACACATACAGTTAGAGACATACGATATTTAACACGTTTAAAGACGATAATTATAGATTTGTGGAAGGATACCTTCTTCCGAAAACCTCTTCGACTAAATACGCCGAGAGTCTAAGGCAACTAATGCGCAGAGCTGCGCCAAATATATTTTTCTCATGATGTGAGACTATTAACTAAATATTTCTCCGATGAAGCGCAGGTTGCGCTGTACTTCCTCTCGGATGAGAGTCTTGAGGCCGACTGACCATTTCTCCTGAACGCTCTTGTCAGTGACTAGGGGTAAGTACGGTTACAATTTGTTATTTTATTGATCAATAAAACAGGAATATAACTAATACGGCAGAAAATAAATATCAGCATTTATTTTGGCAGTAATTTGAATTACTTGAATAATATTCTTTTTGGTCTGTGTTTTAGACTTTAGATGTCATTTACTGTTTTACAGATTTATAGAGTTACCCAAAGAAGGCCTCTATAAGAGAATGGAAATGTCTCCCTGCAGATATTTTGTGGACGGATAGTGCATTTACTGTACTTCAAGAAAGCATCCACTTACCAAAAAAAGAAAAGTAATTGAACCTAAACCAACCATACTCAGAATATTTTCACTTAAAACAAGATAAGATAAATTGAAATAGATAGCAAGAAATAATTAATTGAATAAAAAATGATTGCATGTCAAAATATATTAAGTAATTCACGTCAAAGTATACTAAGAATATCTCTTAGAATAGTATGCTATTTTATCTTACATGTAAAGGCATTCTGGTTTTTCTTCAGCTAGAATTTTTTTCTGTTCACTTTCTATTTGCCTCACATATAACCCAGAGGTAAGTATTACGTTAAATTTAAATATATAGAAACAATACTTATAACGAAGTACGGCTCTAATTAATCTTATTTGCTGCAATTGTGCCACAGTGATAACCGCATCTTGAGTGCAGGAAGTTACTGGTTCGAATCCACATACACTTGAAGGCGTTTGTAATCCTAAATTTGAATATTTTACATAGACAATTAAAATAAAAAATCAAGTAACCAAACGTGAGTTTATTGAATTTTCTTCCATACAGCACGTAAATAAATGTCAGCTAACATTGATAGTCGTCATACAAAATGATTAATAATCCCTTCTACATATTAATGGTATAATCGATTATCAGTCAAATGCATGCATAAAATATAATACTAATCAAATACATGCATTCATAAAATGTAGAGTATTCTTCAGTTAGCGTGCAAAAAGGCACACGCTCAATTCCTCTGGTGGTGAATGTTAATGACACTTCTATAAAAACGAATAGTAGTCGCAATTGGAGTTTCGTTTTTGTAGAATTCTATAAGCAAATGAGGCCATCATTAGGAGAAAGCTCCATTTTTACCCCTCTTGTAAGCATGATGTAATAGATTTCCCTGTTGCAGCCTAAGTATTCTAAGAAACGGCGCTAATACGACGAAATGATGTTTCCTATCTTAAAAATCGTGGTGGTGTCTTGTAGGGCATGGTCGAGTGGCTAGTGCTCTGGCGCTTGGTATCACAGGGTTCGAGTTCCGGCGGTACATGGATGTTTGTAGAGGTTCGGAATCCACTTTAAAAGTATGTCCCAGTCTAATATAATCGTAGGGCGTTGATAGTGTTACCCGTGCCGTAGCATATCTTCAAGCTACACGTGCCCCCTGAGTAGTGCTAAATGAGTACCGTTGGTGCAGCCCTTATGACATACAGATAACTGTCTCTGTATTGTCAGTTGCATTAGAAAAATCTTAAAAATGTTAACAGTTTAACGTGCTTTATGGGTCAAGAACCAAGAGGAAACTGACAGAGCATGTGGAAAAATTTTTGTTTTGCTGTTCCATAAAAAACAGGGCAAAAAAATTTACTACGTACCTAACATACATATACGCACATATATACCTAACTAACAATCATTAAACACCCACATGAGACAATACATCAAATCTTTCTCAACTCTGTACTGGAACGTCTTCATTAATAAATTAACCAACGCACGTTATATTCACAGACACGAGCTTCTTCTACTCTAGTTTTCATGAGTCCATTCTGTGTGGTGAAAAAATGCTTAGGCTGAATGTAGTAAAAGATCCACCATAAATCCCGATTGTGCACTTCTGCGTGACTCGCGGCACAATGAGAAAATGTGGGGAATCGAGTGCTTAGTCCCGTTGTCTTTGTTTCATCTGACCGCTTTGATGATCCTTTTTTATATTTTTGCCCCATGGGAATGGCTGAGACAGAAGACGAAATAATTTCTCTCCATTTGGCTACATAAAGTAACTGTTTTCTACTTAGTAGTTTCATTGTTGTATTTCGTCTGTAGATGTATCTATCTCTCGCTCTCTCTTTCCATCTTCTCGCATTTTGTTGTCAGAATTGTCTTGTATTCCTCTTTTTTTATGTTGAAGTACTACACAATGCTTATACTTCTTTACATGTCGCTGGTATCTGAAGGCGACCGATGTGTTTCCAGGTCCCCACAGCAATTTCGGACGAATATCACCTAAGAAGTTCGTTCCACTCCCCATATGTATAGGTTGATATGGTTTTTTATGGAAGGGCATTCCTGCCTATAGATATAATTTGACTACGCCAGACATAGAGTAGATCCTATAATAATAATAATATTTTTTAAATTCTGTAGGAATGCATATCTGCATCTAACTAACTAACCCCCTTTGATACTACAGTCCATGTTGGACTAATGGCCGTCTGCCTGCTGGCATATTTCGAAACAGGAGATGTTTCTTTTTACGGGGTATAGTAGTCATCCTTACGCCCAGCACACTAGAGTTATATGAGACCGGGAACTACGGCCTAAAGTGGATTCCGTACCACTACAAGCATCCATGACACCACCGGGACTCAAAACTGAAACCTGTGGCATCTACTCACTTGGCCATCAAGCCCCATTAACTCAATATCACAGCCACAATATTTTTAATTACCATTTAATAATAATATTGAATCCTTTAATCTGGACGGTTTATTCATCTATAATACTAAAAATTAATGTATAAAAATTAAAAAACTGAAAATTATCATCTATGAACTCAAATTTCAGTTACCGTCTATGTCTCCTTCATGGTGCTGACATTTTCCAATTAAAAAAGATCACACAAAATAGATTTTCTTATTTGCAACTCAGTATTGTTAGAATTAATAATTACTTGGTATAAAGTACACTTTCTGAATATTGGAAAGCATTTTTATTATGAATTACTCATAAGTACGAAACAAAAAAAAAAAAAAAAAAAAAAAAAAAGCATAACATGCTATTTTATTAACAATATCAATTATTTGGAGGGCATTGATGGATCTTTATATGCCGTGTCCATTTTGATTTAAATGCAGTAATGTCTTTCTTAAAATACGAAGAAAATATTGAAAATAACTTATAAATTAGAGAGATGTGTAATTCATTTTAAGAGCACAAATTTGTTTTTAAAGGAAACAATCGAATAAAAAATAACAAACAGTTAAATTTATTTAATTAGTTTTGAGAGTTAAAAACATAACTATTAAAAAAATAACAAAACTACTATAACAAATAAATATATATAACTATGAAATAGATGTGTTACGGAAAATGCTTGTAAATTTTTATGACATTTGTAATTTCTTTTAAATAATAACATAACCTTGCATATCTTTTTCGATTCCCCCCCCTTTCTATTTAAAACAAACTCATGAAATTTATGGTATATGGATTCAGATGAGCTGCTGCATTGTAAATATAGTGATTCATCGTAAATACAGAGACTCTTCTTAACTATAATGATTCATTGTTTATATAGAGATTCATCATAAATGTAGTGATTCATGCATGAAGTGTTTTGAAAGTTTTTATTACCTTTGCAATCATCAGAAGATCTCTAGAAAAAACAACTACCTTTGAAAATTACAAAAGTATATTTGAATGGCAATTTCGGCTAAATCTAATTAAGAGTATATAATATAATTTTATATAGCTGAATATAACTGGGTAACTTGTCATATAGTCGGAACGCGTAAAGCCGGCTGTTGATAACAATAAATGTCGAACAATAAACCGCTGCCTACACCCTACAAATAATTCTTTGCGAAGGTATTGAAGCCAACTGGAAGAAATGTCAGTTGCAAAGAGTTCACAGATGGAAAGAATGCTCCGGAAAGAAAGAAAGTGCATGAATATGAGGCAAAATCGGTTGATTGCGAAATTGTCCAACGGCATCATTGTTTGCCAACCAGAGTGCTACAGCCTCTTTCATACTGCATATAGTACTTTCCACCATCTTACAGCATTTCACTGAGGTGGAATTACACATAAATCGCTTTTAAAACGCTTATCACACGGTCTTATTTAGTTACTTTAAGCCTGAAGCAAACAGGCCTTGCCAGTCAAACAATGGGTGCTTACGATACATAACTCAATTGTCTGACGAAAATCGACACTTAGAGTGATTCCCTATGGCCTTGGATGAGCTAACAGATAACTTAACAGTTAACTTAAATACTAGTCAAGTATATCATACTATTCAACAATCATTTTTATTGACGAGTTAAACAAAATTTATGATGTTCATAAAGAGCTCCTTCATGTTCATAGAATTCACTGTACGACCATTGGAACAGATATTTTTGAAGGAGTCAAAATGCTGTTGGAAAACAACCTTCAATGGGGAAAATAAAAATGTATCACTACTGATGGTGGCAAAAACATTCGGAGTATTCGAAACATTGGAACATTTCGGAGATTTTGCGTGAAAAAAATAAGGGTGCTATTGGTCTAGTATCAAAGGCCGTAGAAAATGACGATGGTTCAAAACCATTAATCATAAATTGCCTCATTCATCAACAGTTTTTGTGAAGAAAATGATTGGATATGCCAGAAATTTTAAAGCTAGTCATGTCAGCTCAATCTTCTTCATTTCTGTGATTTTATTAAAGAGATTGTAAAAAATTATTATATTATACCGTACTACACTAGCTTAGCACTAACCCGATCTAAGTTTCAACGCGATATTATGAGCTCCGTAAAATAATTGAAATTTTTTTGAATGAAATGTATCATCATCTGGATTAATTACAAAACAATGAGTAACCATTGATTGTTATTGGAAGTTATCCTTTTATTTAGATTTAGCTAAATATATCAATGATTTTAATTTAAAATTACAAACATAAAACCAGTTCCTTGCTGATATAAACACCCATGCTAAATCTTTTCGACGCAAAAATTGTTTTGTTTCATTCCCATCAGAACAAAAATTACACGCATTTTAATACGTGCCAAATATTCAGTGAACAAACTGCGACTCTTTCTGGTAGATTTTACAATCGAAGCTTTGGGTGCTTTAAAAATAAATATCTTCAAATTTTGATGTAATTGTAGATGACATCAAGAGTTTTCAAAATCCTTTAAATCTCGACATAGAAAAAGCCTTGACCCAGAACTTCAAATGGAATTTATTGATTTGCAGTGTAAAGATATTTTTAAAGAAAAATATTTAAATCTCATCATTGCTGGAATTTTATGAGAGTCTTCCACTTACATAATTTAATCAGTTGCATCAATTTCCTCGTGGCTTCTTTTCCACTTTCGGAATTACTTATCCGGGTGAAAATAATTCTCTAAAATGAAATATACAAAAAAATATTTACAAAGCCAATTTAACTGATGAGCATTTGAAGTCGCTGTTGATAATTTCCACTAGTTGTCAACCAAACAGTTGTCAGTGGAAAGTTGCAGCTATAGTGTTGTACGTTGGAGAGGGTTCCACGATGAGAGCCACATTGTAGTGTGCAAGTTGTGCAGCTGGATTGTAACTGGGAATGCTTGGGTGGAGATTTGAGACGCAGGTTTGAAAACTCACAGCTTTATTTACACACACACAACACCACACACGCATACAATTAACTACAAACAATATTTACCACATTTAAAAAGACATATAATTATAAATTCATGGAAGGATTCCACTTCCAAGACGAAAACCGATACTCAGGTACTCGCTGGCTGCGCGCAATATACTTCCTCTCCGAGTCTGTAGATCAATTAATGCACAGGGTTGTGCTAAATATATTTTCTCTCGCGGTGAGAGACTCTAAACTAAACGTTTCTCAGCAGGAGCGCAGATTGCGCAGTACTTCCTCTCGGATGAGTGTCTCGAGGCCTACTGACCATTTCTCTTGAACGCGACGGGGGCCCTCTTGCAGTGCGTGGGAGGAAACACGGTTACACGGCTAAATAAATTTCATTAATTATTATTATAATGTTTAATTCCATTATATGAATTTTCACTTACTGTACGTTTTTAAGATAAATCTCACATCATTAATTGCTGAAATATTACATTTCATTACGTATGTCAGTTATTGTATTTCCTAATTAATCGCTACTTAAAAACATCTGGTTATTATTTTGTATGATTTTTTTAAATTGTATATTTTCAAAATTTAATCAATGCAAACTGTGGTGGGCCGGAGTTTGGAGATCCATGCTTTAACTTATTTTCTAACCAAGAATTCCCAGTTCCTTGCCTAGAACTGTCAGCGTGATCTGCTTCAGACTTGTCACGGGCCATGACTGCTTACAAAGTCACCTGCATAGAATAGGACTGGCTGCTGCAGATATCTGCCCATTTTGCGACTATGGCATGCTGGAGAGCACCTTATCATATGCCCTACTGTTCTTAATTGTATTTTTTGTGTGTGTTACTGTCAATGCTTTAGTGATTGTTTTTGTCGTTCTTTACTGTATTGGGCTGCTCGTCGACTAACGAGCGAGAGGTCGGAGACGGGCATAGGATTAACAAAAAAAAAAAAAAAAAAAAAAAACTTATTCTGTAATTAACGATTCGGTTTCTTTTAATGATTCTACATGCTTTCCTAAAATAATCCTCCTCCATAACATTGTTGTTGTTACTAATCCCCTTAGTGAAGAAAAGCTTACACGAGGTTCAAAGTACCCTGTCACAGGCGGCGTCCATGGCTAAAGGTAATATGCATCTTCACTTTTAGAGAGGGAACCACGAGGACTGAAGACTGATTAAACCTCAAGACAACTCTCTACTATCATATTAGACAGCGACCTACGGTTAAAATTGTATTCCGAACCACTAGAAACATCCATGTCATCGCCGGGACTCGAACCCGAAACCTATGGCATCGAGCGCCAGTCACTCGGCTATCTGGCCCCGAAATAAATTTTACTTAAACAAAATTTATGCAATATAAAAATACTTTTATTATGATACATTTCAGTTATTTATTATATTTAAGTGCATTCACTAAAACAATGGCATTCAGTTATTTGGAGTTACAAAACAACGCTCATAATTTCTGGGAAAAAAATCAATGCTTTCAAAATTATTTTTATGAAACCAAAAACAGAAATTTTTCCTCGAGTTTTGACGGAATTTTTTTCGAAACACGCTGAGAACATTCATCCAATTTTTTTTCATCTACGTCAGCGAACTTAAACCATTTTATTACCATTTATATGGGAAAAATGATTCATAAATTTATCTTCAGCTAGGACGGCGATGATATCAACGTCGGGAAAAGGGTCATAAAATGCTGGCATAAATCTGAAATTTCTTTTGCACCACAGCGTGCTATGCACCGTGGAAACGTTCCGCAATTGAGGAGGGAAAAAAACCCCGTGCAATGCATTTGTTGACAACAAAGGCTTTCCGCATCAAGGCACACCAGATCAGAATGCCATCATTCAAAATATGAAACAAATCTGAGATTTAATAAGGTTTACCGAACGAACGCTGATGATATCCCAATTAAATCTGCCTCGGTTTTTGAACTGCGATCAACCATGAGATGAGCCCGTTTAATGAGACAGACATGAAGAAGTTTTATTAACAAGCTGAGGTTTTTATTAATACATGTGAGCATAATAATCTAAATATCAGATGGTATTTAAGTAATTCAATACAATATGCACAATAGAATAATCACCTACTAATAAGTGAATAATTAGAGCTAAATATTATTATTATCTTTATTTATCAGAAAATTGCCTAAGATTAAGACATTGACATGCCGAAATATTATGTAAATCCCAGTGATTAAATATTTACAAAGTAGCAGTTTACTAGCTATCAGTAAGTCAAAGTGAGACATTGACGGTGGTGTAACCAATATCTTTGAATTGTTTTCTTATGATAAAATATTGACAACATGATTAATTATACCTATATTTTTTTTGACTAATTATTAAGATAAATAGATTAAACTGGGCTGCTCATGTATTTAGAATGAATGATTTAAACCCTGTAAAAAGGCTCATTTCCGCAAAGCCACAGGGACAAAGAGGAAGAGGACGACCCGAGTTGCGAAGGATAGACACAGTTGAAAAAGATTTTTGCTGTACTAGGGGTTAAGAATTGAAGAACCATTGTCACCCAGAGGAATGCATAGAAATCTCTTCAAAGGAAAGCCTTGGCCCACTGTAGGCTGCCGTGCTATTGATGATGATGCAAATGTTCGAAGATTAAAATTCCGATTTCAAAACATTTTTGTCTTTTAATTATGTAGCCTGATTGATAAATAAATAAATAACTTTTGGTACTACAGCATATATACTTTCTGGTACTACAATACTACAATATATATATTAATATGAACTAATGAATAATTCAAAATGATCAGGATTGATTAAATCTATTTATCAATCAGGGACCTGATCATTTTGAATTATTGTTCAAAATTTTGAACAATTTGGAGTCATAATGTATTACACAAAATAACTATTATATAAAATTTTTAAGTTTTCCAAATTACAACCTGAAACTAATAGGGTACTTATCATGTATATTTTTATAGAATTTGAATTTTTTACGGTAATCTCTGATCAATGAAATAAGCTCAAAATTGATTTTTAATGAGCCATTCCAGCGATAGTGATTGTGCATATATTTTAAAATCTTTATCATTCAGTTTCATTTTTTTATTAATGTTAAAGAGATTTCAATCAATTTTTTTTTTCCAAAAACGACGAAAAGTTTTTAAAGATCTTGATTTACACCTTTTCTAAATGTTGAATGTTTCGATTTCTTCCGTTTGATAGCGTTCATTTGCTTTACATTTCATTTAAGTAAAAAAATTTTGTTGATGATAGATAATATAATGATAGATGAGATACTGATACCATCAATAAATTAAATGGAAAGATTGCATTTAAATTTTTTTATTATTATTATTATCTTTTTTTTTTATATTATTATTTCATGCTTTTCACTCTTTCATTTCCTGTTTAAATTTTCCTGAAAATCATTAAAACTTTTTTTTTTTCCGTAGAAAAAAAAAAAAAAAAAAAAAAAATGAGAGAGCGATAACCTTTTCTGAACTGTAATATATACAAATCTGTGACAATTTCAACAACAGAATTGATGCCAAAATTCTTCGAAGAAAAACATTTTTTAAAAAATAAGTTATTAATTAATTTATCCATTCTTTGAATAATGCTAATGTCAAAGCAGGAATATTTCGCAATCAATATTACACCTGTCGTTATATGTTTATACATTAACAAAAACCAAACATCGTGCGTAGAATTCTGATACGTTCGCTGACCTTGATAGCATCCAGAAACGTGCTTTCCATGCCAAATGATAAATCAAACGCGAATAACAACCATGCGATTGTTTGAAATGAACCGATTCGGGGAAATTTCCTCCTTCGGTAGCTGTGTTTCCTAATTTTTAAAAATACATTGTTATGGGAATAGTAATTTTTTTTTATTTATTGACGCGGGAATTTAGATAAAGCCAAACTCACCGCAACGTTTTTTGAATATTATTTATTCAAAATATTTATTTAATGAATTAATTTTCAAAAGTATTCGTAAACGATAATTCAAAGTTCTTCAAGAAGTTTTGAATTCGAAAAATCAGTATATATTTTTTATACAGAATATATTAAGCAGTGTAATAGTTTTATAATAATAATAAATATTTATATAGTTGAGATATAATAGTTTAGAATTTTATTATTAATTTTTTTTTTTTTACAAATTATTTTATTTTAATGAAATAATAAGCAATTAGAAACAGGAAATATTAATGATAAATTCTTTCGAAACAATTTTATTTATAACAATTTGCAACATTTTCAATGCGTAAAGTTCAAAAGATTTGTTTACTAGAAGAATTCTTACTATTGCTGACAGAACAATTCCTTAATCTATTGTAAATCATTATCCATTCCTTGTTTGGCAAGAAACATTTTCTGAAAAATTCAAAAGATTTGTTTACTAGAAGAATTCTTACTATAAGTGAAAGAACTATTCCTTAATCTATTTAAATCATTAACCATTCCTTATCTGATAAGAAACATTTTTTCTGCTTTTTCCATCACTATATCTGTTTCAATAATTAAACAAGTTATTTCAATTATTTTTGGTACAACTATTATATGTACATAATTACTTAAAATTTTAAGGAATATACAATTAGGCTTATGAAATTTTCAACCCCATGAAGGAGTTGTCAAATTAGTATGTAATTTATTGGTGACATAAGGCAACCATAATTTTTTAATAAAACTTCAAAAGCAGTATAAATGATAAAACGGTTGAGAATTTCATCGAAATAAGTCCTATTACATGCGGTAATACTGCTTACATTTACTTCCTCTCGGTATAGGTACCTTGCAAGACATTGCTGTGGAAAATTAACAAGTCTCTAGAAGGAACAACAGAGAGACATCATCTGTGTTTTGATTTCATCATTGGGGATCCAAGTGGCTCATTTGCAATTGTTCACAGGGAGTAATTTATGATCATTTGGGGAATATATGAAGTATACGGAGGATACAGCAGCATGTCACATTCCAATGCATCCTCTTGCAGGAACCATACCTTTCCTCGATTCATCAATATTGGTTGTTTTCATTGCAAGGAATCTTGTACAAATTACGGATAATATGTGCCGACAGTGATATTAATGCCCTGCTGTGGTGGGGAAACTCGGTGGACAGAGCCAGCCTATGTCGCCCCTTCACATAACACTAATTTGTAGGAAAACAACTACATTCCCAAGAATCAAATTTGTCTATGACATCTAACGATGGCTAATGTTAACGATGGTTTAATTGACGATGTTAACGATGGTTTACGTCTATGAAAACTGTGGATAATGCACTGGATCATTTTTAAGTTCATGTCAGCTTGTAAGCAAAAAAATGTTTTTTTTGTTTTGTTTTTTGGTTGTCCCTTTGTGAGTTAGATTTTGTTACAGCATCATCTTCAAATACTATGCATAATAAATATTCATTCTGATATTCCTGAGTAAATCGAAGCATTCTGGTAATTTAATTGACCAGGATCACTGAATCTGTAACATCACAAGATATAGCACATCAAGACGGCCTGTTACACTTCACCCTCATTTTGTCACCACAATTTTTAGTGCGCCATTACTATTGCCCTATTGTGCAATAAATTTAACACTAACCAATGATCTCTATATTTAATCATTTTTATGTATATTTAAAGATAGGAAAATTCCCTTTCTCTGGGTACTTCGATTTTTATTTTTAGGGTAAATTATCAAGTTATACAAATTGATATCTTGCTCGTAGTTCGACGTATATCTTATTCGTTCGAGGTATATAATCACGTATATCTTGCACGTGGTTCGATTAGAAACCTAAATTGTCTGCTGTCTATATCCCTCATGGGGTTTTAAATAACATAGACTATTTACATTTCAATATATTATGCTGTTTGTTAAATCTAAGTTACACCGCATGTTTTCTGCAAATATTTTACGTTTCAGTTATTGTTCTTAAAATATGACGTCAAACAAATACCATTGGACTAGACACATTTCTATGCAGAACAGACTTTGTTGCTACTATTAATGTATTATATTAAAATGAGCAGAATTTAATGCAACGAATCGTCACCCTTTCATCGTTACAAACCAGAAGAGAATGGATATTTCGTAAATTGCAAAAATTTATTTTTCTTTCGAATGAATATTTGAATAGAAAACAACCACACAGTCTTTTAAACGTAGCGAATTGTATTGGTTCGAAAGCATTTCAGAAGGTTTTTGTAACGTTGTTACAATAATCATACATAAACAATTCGAACACATTCTCCGCAAAGCATTGTCTTATTCGAATGCAGATTTCGAAGGCTTTTTTGGAAATTATTTATTTCATTTCGCTTCTTCGATTCGCGCAGACGATTTCGTTTGTTTGTGTATCAGACCATTGTTAATCAATGGCGTCAGGGAAACGTATATTTCCTATAATCTATATTATATTCCTTCAAAATGATGAAAAATCATCTTCCGAAATTCCGCTTTTGGTGGTCGCGCTTATAAGATAAAATCGTTCTGTAGGTTATCAGTGGAGTTCCAAGAATAATTCCTTTTTGGAGTGGAACCTTGTTATCATCTGACACCATCTGTTAAGTCAGTTGGTTGAGTGGATCAACTTTAAGTTGCGGAAACTACGCCATTTTGGAGCATTTAATTAATTTTTCAAAAAATATTCGAAGGGGCTTTGAGCGATTAAGTATTTTGAAAGATTAAGAATCGAAAATCTATTCGTTTTCCAAGTAGAAATATTCAATTTTTGTGTAAAGATAAAGAGTAATTTTTAGTAAAAAAAAAAAGTTAATAATTGCAAGAATGGGGTTCAGGTTTTCTTTTAAATAATGAAAAATAAACGAATTAAATTAAATGTATTTTTCAAATATTATCGGATTTATTTTTATTATACAATAAACCAAAATATATTTAGATAATGTATTAAGCAATTTATAGTTAGTATACACGTTAATCGTTAAAAGAAAACATCTCCTATCTCGAAATCTACCAGTAGGCAAATGCACTTGGACACCATGGGGCTGCTTCACCAATGATGAAGAAGTAGAAGAATACATGTTAATACTCTGGCGCTCTGTACCCCTGGTTTTAAGTTCGATTCTAGGCGGTGCCATGGATGTTTGTAGTTGTTCGGAATCCACTTTAAACCGTAGGTCCCGGTCTAATATGACTATTGTATAGGGCTGACAATTTTACCCAGTAAAAGAAAACGTCTCTTGTTCGCAATCTGCCAATAGGAAGACGGCCTTAGCCCACCATGGGAAGGAGAAGAAGATACTTGTTAATAATAAATATATTTATTGATTTTTTATAGTTCTAGAGTTTAAGCTTTATCTCTTCTGAGTGCTTATGAATAGTAAATAATAAATTCAGGATAGAGAGAACAAAATAGAGAAAATTTAGAAATTATCAATGCAAAGCAAATATATTATTTGAATCTGTATTTAAAACATATAGAGTTACTTTTATGCTTGTGGCTATCTCAACTTGGAATTTTTTAAACAGTCATTGTTATTGATTATTACAACAGAAGGGAAATACTCATGTATATATTTTTTATTGTTTATCTTTTAAGTATAGGGTACTTCACAAAAAAATTCTACGAAGCCTAAAAATTAGCATTTTACTGTTATCTATTTTGATAGAAATTTGATATGTTGATCTCCTTTTAAATCAACTTATTTTAAATATGAAATTTTCAATGATATTCATGAAAAATCAAAACAAATTTGAATAGCTAACGAGAACTTTTAGAATAAAAATATCTTAGCCCAAAAATCTCTAATCAATTTATTAGCACGTAATCATTATTTTTCATAAAGCATTATTTCTGTCAGTTTCTTCATGTTCATACAATTTTCCACAATCTAGAATTAAATGAAAATTGAATTCAAAATTATGATACAATGACCTTCTATTTTGTTTTAAAATAAATAAGTTACTGTTCTTAAATTAAAGAAGCAAGTTCAGGGTCATATAAAAATATTTGGTAAAATCGCAGAACAGGGGCATTGAGATTTGGCGTCAAAATTCTTTTCGCCAAAGTTCTCCAAGTAACGCAAATGAAGAGAATTGAAAACAGTACAAGAAACCCAGGCTACCACATTTGATAACTTATCGCTCAGTTGGCGCCACAAAAAATGCCAATACGAACCCTATTTCACCCTTTGGCGAAATATTTTTCTTCTGATCATACTTAGATTCAATATTCATACATGCAGTCCTTTTTCACAAACTCATTGTCTCTTTCACAATTAAATTTTTAAATTTTATTTAAATTTATTTTCCAATTTTGTTCCCGGTTTTTTTTTTTCCATCTAATAAATTTATTAATTTGTCTTTCAAACTTTACAGCTGTTCATGAGTTACTATTTTTTATAATTAATAATATTTAATGTATTATCGATTATCTGTTGTAGTTCTTACAATAATAATAAATGTATACAAAGGATATCTTCAATACTGCTGTTGTAATACACAATGCATGTTACGTTGTATCAATAATAATGTTGAAAGTGATGAAGTAGATAAGTAGATAACGTGCTTTACCAATGACGTTGTAAAATAAATAACATATCAAATGTCAGTATGTCTGCGTAATCATGAATATTTCGGGACAACGTAACCTATCATGGTCGAAGTATTTTGAAATGACGATTTAACTCATCATATGCACATATTAGTTACGCATGATAAAAAATTCCTTTAGCAAATTTCTCAAAAATATTTGTGTATTTTATCATATACTACTGTCTGTCTGTATGTAATGTCTTTACTTTTCTAACATTCATACAGTTAATTCCACAAAAATTATTTCTTCTATAAAATGGCTGAATAGTTTAAAAATATTTCTGATAATTCATAACGCTAAAGAGTTTATAAAATATACATAAACGCACAAGGAAAAAAAGTTATTTATTTTTAAAATATATGAAATAATTGTATGCTACTAATAATATAGGTATGAAATGTTGCAATAAAAGGAAGCAATTAATTTCTTTAAAAAGTGTTTTAATACCAGTATTAGTATGAATTTAGGGTACTTACGTATTAACGGTACCTTGGCGACAGACTTGGCGGTTTTTAAGTATAGCCAATCTAACGTCGCGATTCAAAACCGGTTGGCGCGTGTGCTCTTTATTGGCGCAACTGTCGCCAAGGTACCGTTAATACGTAAGTACCGAATTTAGTATAAAAGTATTGACTATTAGCATGAAAAGTATGAATTTTAAATTAATAATCAATTCTAAATTATTATATATTTTAACATAATTTATATTTTAATAATCTATATTACATAATAAATTTTAATATTTATTTATATATAATATGTTTAATTAATTTGAGGTCATAGTCATGAACATTTAAAAAAATATTATTTCTATTAAATTCACTTTAAACTTGTTTAATAGATTTTTAAAAAATGTGATTAAGCTATCAATCACATAAATTTATAACTTTTTCACGGTTTTAAGAGAATATGATTTTAAAAATTATATAAATTTGTATTAAATATTATTATTTATAACATTGAAAAATATTTATATTTTTTTAGATACAAATTTTTATTTTAATATATCTCAACATAAATTCGAAAATAAATTTAAATACCTTTATTAATTTCGAATGGATGTATTCTTGTAACAGTTCAGTTTGAACAACTGATTATGAAAATATGGCAGTAACATAGTTAAAACTTCATATATTGAAGAAATCTAAACAAAATAATAAATGGTAATATCATAACCCTCAAAACTGTTTTGAAAGTTGCACTTGAAAAAACTAAAAATAACAAAATTACCATTTTCCTGCACAGTTCTACGAATCTCCATTTTATTTTTAGTTCAAATTACATTGCCAACTTTTCATGTATTAATAACATAAATGTGCTGTTGCCATTTCAAAAATATTAAACATAAAACTAATTATCATGATTAATATGCAGCATATCTTCTTTTAATAGTTAAAAATATGAACACAAAATTCATGTGAAAAATTAATTATAGAATTTATAAATTATTCATAAAATAACATGAAATTTTTTTTTATATAGTTAAGAATTAAAAAAAAAAAACCATTTAGTTTTAAAATATTCAGTAAAAAAAAAAAACAGCAATATTCTAAAAATTAAATAAATAATATTAACAAAAAAAGTTATGTGTTTTTTCATAATAAAAATAAAAATTCATTTTTTTATTATTATTCTCTATCTCATACAGAATATTGATTAATTTTATTAATTTTCCTTCAACTATATTTTTTGAAATTAATAAATATGAAAAAAAATGAAAAGAGTTGAAAATTAAAAGAGAGAAATCGTTTTATTAAAAACGTCAATGTTTTCTTAGAACAAGCATTAAAAGATATCGTCTGCTGAAAACCGAACAGTTCATTTTATTATTTTGGATCACCGTAAATCAACCTCATTCGACCAAAGTCAAAACAATTCATCCAACGTAAGTACCATTTTCACGTCATTAACATGTGCGTCTGAGCAGCTGTATATTCGTAGTAAAAAATAAGTAAAAATAATGTCGTCTAAAACTCTAATTTTTTTTTTATTATATTTGTCTCAATTTTGGTGGAAGTCGAGTGTCGAGTTCTAAAAAAATGGAACGCATCGTGAGCAACAAAAATGGAATAGCGTGATACATATTTCAATTACCTTTTATTTTTCGCTTTCTTTTTTTGTATTTTGATTTAAAACAATACGCTTATTCTAAGGTTTTAAGACTACGATGATGAGATGAATTATTCGTGGCCAAAATAACTCTACTTAGAATATGTAAATTTTTTTCTGTTTAAGTACTGTTCTAAAATATTTTCTTTAATATTTTTTTTTTTTAATTTGCGTTGAATTTTCATGAGCCAGGAGTAGACTCACTTCTGTACATAGAATATTTTTACTTTTTAAGTTGGATATGAATAAAAAGAAATGTAAATAATGAAAAAAAATATATATAAATTATAAATTTTTAAAACAGAGCAGAAAAATAGAAAACAATATAATTATTATAATAAATATTGCATCATTAAAAATATAATATAAAAAAATTAAAGAAATTGATGCATGATATTATTTTGATTTAATAAGTTTTGAATAAATTATGAAAAAAAAAATTAATAAAATATCTTTTCGAATATTTTAAATTTCGATTTATTTATTAAAGCCATTAAAACGTTCCTTAAAATGCGAATTTTTTTTGAACAAAAAAATATATGTATTTCTAACTTATTATATGACTTTTATTTGGCATATAATATCGCACAAAAATTTTCAGATGTGTGTGATTCTTGTTATAACTCACAGATAATTCGATTTATTCTAAATGAGACTGAACAGTTTATAGCATCTAAAATGTTTCGCATTTTGTTAAATTTTAAATAGAATATTTTTTTAAGTGTATATAAATCTTAACAGAAGTTTTTACATGGGACTTAAACCAAGCATATCCAACTTCCAGCTTTTGAGTCGCTGCAGCCGATTTTTACTATATTTATTTTTTCAAAATTCTAATATTATAAAAATATCTAAAAAATAATACATCTTTTATTTAAATACCGCTTTAGATCTCTAATTTTTTTTATTCTTCTTTCAGCAATTTAAAGTGTAGGCTATTTGTTCATATTTGCTTTACAAATAGCATAATTTATGTGCAACTAGAGATAACTTCTGTATAAAAAGTATTTGGAATTATTAAATAAAACACATATCAATTTAATCAACTTTAATTTTTTTTTACCGCTTAAGTAGGCATCATCCCAATACAACTGGGACAATGCTTCATTCAATCAAGTACTGTCATAGCACCATGTACTTTTGTAGGTTCAGTTCCTTCAATGAATTTACTTTTATGACCTCTGTCAAGACAAAAAATGCCTTCCTCGAAATGGTAATTTTAAGTATAAAAAAAGTTACATGATGTCATATCAATGAATACAGTGCTTGAATCGATGGCATTTGTTAAGTTTAGAACGAAACATCCTTGCACATAGATGGCTTTATGCGATGGTGCATTAATTGGTTCACAATCCATAAAATGTCCTTTCACACATCTGAACGTTTTCAACGGATATTTTCGTAGAAACGCCTTATGACGCCAAAATAATATTTCTTATTAACCATCGGCCCCTCTAAACTGATGGTGACCGTGCAAGAGGCACGTTAACTGATTAGGTTGCCACGAATAGGGCTGGCAGCCATAAGTTAAAAGGAGAATTCGCAAGCATAACATTTCCTGAAAGCACTAACTAAAACCTCCAAAATAAATAAATAAAATTACCAAATTAACTAAGAAAATTATTAAACCAATACCAAAATAATTTAAAAGTGGTCACAGATATCTAACCAGTGAAAAGTGTTTCTAATAAAACCAATGACTAATCGGACTTGATTGCTCTCATGTGAAATCTTTTGTGAGTAAAATTTATTCTTTCGTTATGATTCATGTATTATTGTACTTAAAATATATTCAAGTGAAAATATAAAAAAATGTATATTCAAGCTAAAAAATAATGCGACAAAGCTAAATTGTTTCGAAACAATAAATTTTCAAAAATTTGTTTTATGGTTTCTATGCAAAACCTTTTATAGGGTAGTGCATTTTTAAAGATGGTGTAAAATTTTTAGAAGATGTATAAAATTAAAAGTATTAATTAATTGGATATATTTCCTAGAAATACCGAAAAGGAAAGATGATAAAAACCGCATTTGAGCAGGGCCAGCGAGATGAGCCAATCTTATAATGATGAATCTCGCTGGGCCTGATTTAACGAGTTCAAAAATAAATTAAAAGAAAATTATTGGAAAACTTTTATTTTGAAATTTAAATGGAACAAACAAAAAAAAAAGAATTTCCTTTGATATATGATCTTGATGCTTGTTAGAGAGACGAGAATATTGATTACAATCACAGATAATTAATCAATGCCATGGCTCTTTCTATTTTCTTAAAACATTTTTAAGCAGCGCTTTTTTTTTTTTTAATTAATTTTTTTCCGATTCTTCGGGCAGAGGTAAAAAAATCCAGATTGCTATCAATAATCTGCGACAAAATTATTTTAATTTCGCACCAATTACAATTCTCAAAAACTAAAATGTCAGAACAAAATATAAACTACAATGTTTATTAGAACCGCATCATGTTCCATCAAAAATACATTTTATTGCTTGAAATAAACTTTACAACACTTTATTTCATTGCATGTTCAATATACGACCATTTCAAATTAAACCTTATTGTAATTTAATCAGTTTACACGTCCTTGGCCATCGGAATGGTGACCTATTCAGAGGAAGAGATTATATATTCAGAATTTATGGAAAATAACATTAAATGGATAGTTGTATTCAGGCTTAGTAGAATCTGCTGGGATCTTTTAATACATATATTTTGTAATTAATATGAATGGTTATATTGATTAACCTGATTTCTAACGATCGATAACTTTATTTCGTGTTAAATTTATTGGACCAATGTTTAATCGTGTCATTAAAAAAACTGAAAAATTATATGAAAGTTTGTGTATTACTAGTATATCCATTAAGAATTTAGTAATTCTGGAAAGCACATATAAAATGACTTATCACTTTCTGTTGTGAAGTCTTAATAACCGACCCAGAGTACTTGATTAAGAAATTGCAAAACCAGGCACTCAGGTTGATCGTTGGTTTGGTCAAGACTACTCAATGCTGCTTTTGTCAGATAATAGACCCATACAGACGATTACTGAGGAGAGGGTTCTTGTGCTGTATGAAAAGTTAACTAGAATTGAAGTGCCCTTTTCGGACTGCTATGAAAATAAACAGAGGCATCTGAAAACACAAAATGGTTTTTCTCCAAAGGGTTTTTGACTTGTGGGTAGATCTGGAGATTGACGAGGGAAATATTCAGAGGTTTTTGAAACCCCAAAATCCCTTGAACCATATTGAGATAACTACTAATCTGAATCTTGCTCAACCAACTCCTGAGAGTCAGTCACCACGGGAGAGCTTGAAGATCCTTGCCCTTGAGGCCATCCATACTATCTACCCCGAACTTGACTGGTCACATATTTATACCAATAAATATGTAACCAGAACCAATTATTCCATGACAGAACAGTCATCAGTTGTTGGATCAGGAATATATTCTTTCATTTTTCTGTTTATGTTCCTGTAGGAAAACAAAAAACCCAGCTTTGATGGAGAATTAATGACTACCTGTGTGGCGCTGCAGTAGCTTGTCCCCAGACATCTTTACTGTCGGACTCCAAGGCTGCCATACAAGCAGCGGGTCATATGAAGCACCCTCCTCTAAGAATATCTCAGAATGTCGAACTCTTTTTGAAAGATTGACGGTAGAGGGGCAACATATCGACCTCCAGTGGATCCCAGGATATGTGACATTTTAGGTAAGGATCAGGCAGATTTGTTGGCTAAGAAAGGCACACGGTTAGTCTAACGCCAAATACTTGCAATTCATTTCATTCCATGAAACTTTCTATCAAGAATCAAATGAGATGTACATAATATAGTACGTAAAGCAGCCAAGAGAATTTTGTGAAATGTCATTTTTGGGGATGAAAGCAAATATAAAATTTTCGGATCGGATGGCAAGCAAAAAGTTTATCGCACACCAAATATAACATTACATATCAATAATATGATTCCTACTGCAAAATATGAAGGTGACAATTTGTCCGGGGTTACATGACAAGTTCTGGTGTGGGTAACTTAGACTTTATAGATGGTACAATGAATAAATATGCCTACTTTAACAATTAGAAGCAAAATTTAGAGCAAAGTGAGAGAAACTTGGGAATCTCAAGACATTTTAAATTGTACCAAGGATAATGACCCAAAACGTACTGCTGGTATTTGCAAGTTATGGGTCCTCTACATCTGTCCTGGTGTGATTAGGACCTCTGTCCTGGTGTGACTGACCTGTCCAGAGTCCATACCTTAATCCCACTGAATATGTGTGCTATTATTTACAGCATATACCAGCAGGAGTTAAGAAAATATCTGTTCGAAGAATTGGGCCAAAATCAAAGAATAATTTTGAGCAAAATTGATCAAATCCATGCCAAACCGATTGCGACTGATCATAAAGTGCAAGGGTAGCCCAACAAGATACTAACTATCAAGTTCATATATGGTTTTTTTTTTTTAATTTAATGGATAGTGTCCAAATACTATTTTGAGCAGATTTTCTGACGTGTTTTCTTTTACATTAAATTGTTATCTTAATTACATTAATATACGGATTTTATTTGAATTAGTATGAATTACATTTATCAAAATGTGATGTACTTTTTTTTACTTCATTTGTATATTTAAATTATATATTATGATAAAATATTGTGTTGTGTTTCAATACCTTTTTGAGTGACTGTAGATTTCGGAGACATTATTGTAAAAGTAGCATTTCATACATTTTTTTCTTTTAGTTGATCACTGATCAAGGAAATATGTAAGTCTTGAATTGACCAAAGTCCTTGGCACCGTCGGAACTCGAACTCGAGCTCGAAACCTGTATTACCCAGCGCCAGAGAGCTAGATTTACTTTTTTAGGTAAGTTAAATTGTCGAAAACAGTAATTCGAATTAAATTACGAATTAATCAGAAGATTTTTTATTATTAACAAGTGTTCTTAAACTTTATTGAGGAATTGATAGTGAATTAATATTCTAACTCAAAAATTTAAAGTGATATATAAATCTTAGAATTTTTTCCAAAAATCACAAAATTTGTGAAATTTTATGTTTGATTTATTTATAAAGAACAAATCAACATAATTAGTTTTTAAACATAAAAAGGAGACAACTCAGAAATATGTACAATTTTTTTTTTCTTTTTTTGAGTAAAATTTTTTTCTTTTCAATTACCTGATATAGTTATTATTTCTTGATATAAATCTTTGATTCTCATTTGAAATATGTTTAAAATCAGAATTTAAAAGTCAATGACTTTGCAGAAATGTTAGTCAGCATAAAATGCATATTTTGTGTCTTTTTAGAATTTGTATTTCAGTAAACTAAGTCAGGGGTCGACAACCTGCGGCTCTCGAGCTACATGCGGCTCTTTGGATGTGAAGCTGCGGCTCTTCAGTTCCATACGCAAATATAATTTATTTTATCAATTATATCAATATAAATAAATATATATATATATTATAAAAATATATATATATATATATATATATATATATATATATATATATATATATATATATATAAATCGTTCTGAATCGATTAACGAGGATTAGGCATCGGTTCTATCTATCAGCCACTTGTACTCGCTTTTCACATGAAACCTCCCCGTGACACGCGTCGTCACTGTCGTCAGTCCATCGAAAGTTCTCGAATGACGCTGTCGTCGGATGTTTCTATGTAGGTTTTAATTCGCTTTCGACGCAAGACAATTTGGCGTCTTCATCAGTGCTTTGGCTATGACGCATAATTTGTTGTTTCAAGTAAAAGAGTTAGAAGCGAATTATCTTCTCAAAGTTATGTATGTATATATATATATATATATATATATATATATAATAATAAAAAAACCGAAGTAAAGGTAGGTAACATAATAAGTATTATATTTTTAAAATACATATTATACATATTTTTTTCCAATTAAGATATTAACTACTTTTGAAGTCAATAAGAATTGTCAAAAAAGAAACAAAATACTACTGTGGTATATTACCGCTCAAGTGTTTTTACTAAAATATATATTTAATTAATTACCTATTTTATTATTTATCTATTATATCTCAGTATTCCGACCTCCTTCTTCACAATAAAGTGCGATGGCTTTCCAAAGGTAAGGTGTTGAAACGTTTTGCTTTATGCTTGAATGGTGGATATCGCAGCAAAATTAAATGAGCTGAATCTAAAACAGCAAGGAAAGGGAAACCCAGCCTTTGTTTTGGTAGAAGAATTGGTTTGTTTTGAAGAAAAATTAATTCTTTTTGCAGAAGATATTCAGAGCGGTAAATTACTTCATTTTCAATTTCTAAAGCAATATCGCGATAAAACCAGTGCAACTGTTGACACGAGGTACTTCAGCACAGCCATAAAAAAATTAAAGATGAATTTGCTGACAAATTTGAGCAATTCAAAACCACTCTAGCATTTATAGTAAATCCTCTGAACACAAATAGTAACGAAATCCACATTGAGCCATTTGGAATTGATATTGGATCTCTAGAAATGCAATTGATCTATTTAAAAAGTAAAGTTTTTGTGGAGTGGAAAATTTACAGAGTTGAAAAGCAAGTTGGAAGAGTTGGGGGTCCAGAAATGTATGTAAATAAAGCAACAAAAGTGGACAGCTTTAAAAGAAATGACACGAGTTGAGGCACTTATATTCGACGGATAGAATAGTCTTCCAGATTGCTACAGTGAGGTGAAGAAGTTGGGATTTGGAGTGCTGACTATCTTCGAATCGACATATTCGTGCGAGCAAGCGTTCTCTTGTATGAATATGATTAAAAGTAAAGTAAGAAGCCAACTAACAAATGAAAATTTAGAGTCGTGTTTGAAACTTAAAACAACAAATTATGAGTCAAATTTATCCATCCTTAATAAAACAATACAAAGCCATAGCTCACATTGAATTTGTTTGCTTAATTGTTTGTTATTGAAGTACAAGTTAGTGTTGTAAGTAAATGTTTAATTGTTTTAATTTTTTACTTAAATAATAAATAGATTTTTTTTTTTTATCAAAAACTTTATTTATGCGAGTACTATTTATTGTTGGCAAGAAAAAAATTTGTGGCTCTTTAAAAACTTTGAAATTTTGTAAATTGTAATTTTTGATTCTTCTGACTCAAAAAAAGGTTGCCGACCCCTGAACTAAGTTATATTAGTGGCTTTTTCATATTCTCAAAAATATTATTCTCTTATTTATATCAAACGATAAAAACTTACAGAAAATATTTATATTAGAAATTTTAGACACTAATTTTTAAAGTAATAATATAAATTGCGTAATTTAAAGATTCTTTTTTTTTTAAAATGAGGGACATGTAAATTGTATTAGCGAGAAACTAATAATCATCTTTATTATTTTCACACTGTTCGTAGAACAAAATTACTTTATAAAAAACAGCATTTGAATGAGTTGCAAATGTTTTTCTAAAATGTCACCTGTAAGAAAAAAATATATTTTAACTTATTAACTGTAATCTAAATTGTTTACTTTTACTTTTATTTTATTTTATTTAAATTTTTTTTTCTTCAAATTTAGAAGAAAGTCGTTGAAGCATGCCGTCTAGATAAATTTAAACTAAGGGTTAATGAACTCAATTTTTTTAAACTGATTAAAAAGTCTTGTTTGTCTATTATAAAAACGTCATGAAAATCAATTCAACCGTTAAATTCACATTTAAATCGGGATTTTTAAATTCCCAAATTAGCTTCTTAGATTTTGTAAAATTACTTACTGAAAATTTCTTGTATTCCTTTTAACTAAAATCATAGTATTATAAAAAGGAAAATAATACAAGTTAAAGAAGAATTTTGCATAACTTGTGCGTTCTTACTTATTTTTGTATTGTATCTCAGAACAACACAAAGATTGTTAATACCAAAATGAGTCAATTAAATTATGAAAGTTAAAGATGATTACATATGTTAACGAAAGCAACATGTTAAATCATCTGAAACTATGCAATCATTGAAAAAAAAAAAACTGAATATTTCATCTGTGCATAATTTCTAACCATTTTTAATGGTATATAGCAATAACGTTTAAGATTTTATAATAATATTATGGAATATAAGTAAATAAATATTTCTCCTTAAACAATCTTAGCTGATATTTTCTATATCTTATTGCTTTTTTATAACATTATCATGAATGCCACCTTAAATAAAATTGTAATTTTTTTAGAACGTTAATATTTTTATGTAATTGTTTTATTTATTTTTAAAATTCTTATTATTATTCTTAAATAAGAATTTCTAAAAATACATAAATTGAAAATTCTTATTTACCAAACTATATTTCCTTTAGGATGAGTGAACATAGCGTTGTCCTTGAGGTCGTGACGGCTGTAATGTCTCGACCTATACTAGACTTATATCGGCTTCCAGAAGAGGGTCACTTTCAGAATCCTGGGAACACTTTAATTTTTATTTATTATTATACAAAGAAATGAAAATTAAAAATATAAATTTTGATCACAAGTGAAAGATTAAATCACAAGTACAATTCACTCCCAAGGTCGGACGGATATTTTCAGAATTCTGGAGTCTACGTCAAATCTCAAAATGTGTGGTCTATGGCAGACTTTAATTAACACACGGCGCGTGTTACACGAAATCACAAGGGGTTCATTTTGAGAAACAGGCGAAAACTTCAGCCTATTCAATGACTTCAGAGAAAAAAAAAGAAAAACAACGCTTCTGGTAGACTTGTCGCAGAGACTCTCTCCTTTCTTCTCCAAAAACCTCCTTTTATGAAAATCCGTCAAAAGCGGGAGGGTCAGCTTCCCTCATTTCTCAGCTAATGGTCGATCACCAATCACGATGGAACAACTCATGTCCATATTTCATCTGTAGTTGTTTCGGTCGCACAAACAATCGCTAATTTCCTGAGTCTCATTATACATGACACTGAATATCTGCTATCAGATTTGAGTGTCAGGTTGTTTTCATTAGTGCAAAACACTAATTGCATGTAATGTAAATACCCCCAATACTGCTTGTCTGCTATCAAATTTGATGGGTTGTTATTATGTAGTTTTCAAAAAATATACATCCCTCTCTCTGGGTATGTATAAATTGCCAAAACTATTTCCCGTGAGAAAAAAATTGCTACAACAGCTTGGTTGAAAATCCAATGCGCATGATTTTTTTTATCTGACGTCATTTGCTTCAGTTCCATTTAGTTTAGAATAGCGTTTTCGTGTTTAGGCAAATTAATAATTTGTTTCCTGTATGTAGCTCAAATTTTGAATAAACAAACTTATTTTGATATCAAATTAAATAGAAGAAATAAATAATTGTGGTATATTGTAATAGTACAGCGAAGTACTTACTATATTATATAAAGCTGTAAAATGATCTCGTGTAGATTTTTCAAAGGATTAAAATTATGGCAATTTTATGCCTGACATCATACAGAAAACATAACAATTATGCTTAAACCCAAAATATCACAAACTTTAATAAAATGTACGAATTAAATTCCAAGAATCGTGGTATGTTGTGTTGTTGTGGTATCATGTGTTTATCATCATTAGTCACCTTTTTTGGCAAAATATTTACGCGATGAAACTCATAAATCCACAATGAATCCAACAATGAATCATAAATGAAATTCTAGAAACAAAATTTTTCTCTAGAAATAATTTTCAATGTCGTTAGTATCACTTAACGTGGAGGGCAGTCCTTTTGCAGTTAAATTTATTTTGGGATAACGTAAACGATTCTAGGAACAACTAGATTATGTGTATGTTTTACTAACAGCAAAATACTCATGCTCATAAATTCGTGGCATATATACATCCTTTTGAATTCTATGAATTTTTTAAGTGGCTCGTTGGTTAATAAAAATTATTATGTTGTTGGTTTCAACACCTTGTTGATTTGGAACTTTAAAAGTAGCCTTGCGTAAACATTACGAATTTTTCTCTTGAAATAATACGTGAATTTACTAGGAAAGATAGCTCCATAATGTTTACATTTTTGTTCCTTTTTAACGATAGAAAATATTAAAGAGGGGGAAAAAAAAAGTGAGAATTTAGGATTTTTTTCGATATTTATTTGACAATTATTATCACCAGTTTAATTTTTTGTCTTAATTTTGCAATGATACTCGTTATCACAGTGTAATTAATAATAATTATTTAATTGTTATTATCATTTTTTAAAAATATTTTAAGAAAACTTCATTATTTCAATATTAAAGAAAGGCTCTATTTGTTCACGATTTTGGAAGAATAAGATCCTCCTCTCAATTTGCTTGTCAGTGCCGAGAATGGGTAAGATAAATATAAAGGCCAGAAAGTTTTTCATTGGAATCGAGAAAGAATATACGAACCACCCCAGGTGTCATTTCTGAAGGTTGTAGGCCATTTCTGACAGAATGTAAGTGTAGTACAATAAATATTACGTTATTCATCCTAGATTAAGCTGAATCTGGTGTAAATCTGCTTTTCTAGTGGCGATTGACTTCAAATTAAAGTGCTCGGTATTCTAAAACTTCAATAATGTCAGATAAAGGTTTGGCTTTATTTGTTGCTCTGCGGTGATTTTGTGCACACTTTAGGTTCATTAGACCGGAATCTGCAGTTTAATGTGGATTAAACTAACAAGCATTCATGCCACCTCCAGGATTCGAACCTGAAAAGCCTGTGTTACCAAAGGGCAGAGCGCTAAACAATTGGCCATCAGGCTGCTGTTCGATAAAGGAGAAAAGACATCAACAAACGTTATTTACATAAGATGTTTGTATGTTTCATGATGTTTAAACGTTGTATTATTCCAAAAAATATTTTATTTTTTAAAAGAAGTTTGTCAATTTTTAATTTAATATTTAAATAACTCGAAAAAAATATAACGTTTTCAAAAAAAAAAAAAGTATTTTGTAAAATCATTTTATATTTATAAGTTTGTAAATTGTGTTTATGATAATTAAAAAAAAAAATAAATATTTATAAAATTTCTAATTAGCCCAATAATGATTTATCTGAAAAACTACAGGGAATCAATGTAAAATCATTTCAGGCTATTTAATGATCTTTGATATTAAGAGAAAAAGTATTTGATATTAAGAGATAAAAAAGATTAATAAAAGGGAAAAAAAATTATAATTATTTTCGCGAGATATAATCAATCTTCATTTTAACAGAAATCCATGATTAAAGTGTTTAGAATGAAACGAAATTTCATGATTGATAACAAAAGTTCTGAAGTTTAAGATCAAAAAAAGTAATAAGCTACAGGAAGAAAATTAATATTCATCAAATTTGAAGCAAAAACCATTTTATAACAAAAATAATAAAAGTTGCCCTTATGGAATTCTGATATCTAAAGGATATTCAACTTTTTATAAAGCGCTATAATTTACTATATCTTTATAAAAGAAAAACTTTTATATTTAATTTTATAAATAAAAATGGTCGCTTGATAATAATAGTAAAAGTTTATTAAAACAAACTATTTTACTTCTTAATACTTTTTTCTATATATAAATATATATATCCTTATGGTCATTAAATTTTTATTTTAAAAATAACATAATAATTTCAATGTGCCTTGGCCAAAAGGACAGCATTTAATACCCCATGAAGCGTGTATAGAGCTTCATTCATCTGCAAATGATAACTATGTATAAAACGTTTAGTGTTGCCAAAATTGTAAATAAAAATGTACCTTTAATAACATAACCAAACGTTTTTTTTTTTTTTAATATTAAAATCGTTTGAAAAGATTTATTTATGCGAATTTATTTAATTGCTTCTACAATTGAATAAAGATGGAAAGTTTTAAAAAGGGGGATTTGCTTTTTAAACAAAGAATAAAAAGAGAGATATATAATCCTCATATAATAATGTTTCCTTTATAGTGTTGAAGTTTGCGGTCAAATTTATTAAAGCAAGTTAAGGTTTTTTAGCATATAATTCTTCAAAACTTTTTTTAACTGAAAAAATTTTTTTTCAAAATGCATATAATATACTTTTAATCAAAACTTTAAATATTCAGTTTGAAGTAATTCAAACATAAAAATTTTCTCATAAAAATTTTTTAAATTTTATTCCTATTCCATAACTATGTTTTACTTCGAAAAAGAAAACGTTTTTGTATTATTAATGGTGTGTGTGCATCGGTGAATTACTAATATTTGCTAGAAGGTCCATGATAAGCAATAGGGGATCTTTCCAGGGAGGGGAACCTTTAGGGAAGCTGTCACACATTTGCAAACGAATGGTAGGAAACACAAAAAACTCCCATTAAGCATTCTTATTATCCATGTACTATTGCATATATTACCCCATTGAGTCGTTTTGTTTCTGAAAATAGTGACTGTAAAGCATGCCACTAGCAGATTTCAACCTGGACCTTCTGCTAGCCACACTTATTACCACTAAAACATAAGTTGGATCACCAAATGCATTATCAATAATTAAAATGAAAATATTTGTCGGTCTAATATACAAATATATCTAGTTAACATACATATCTAATTATCTACCTATTAATATATCTAATTAACATATTCGAGTGCAATTTGTGATCAATTTCTACGTAGAAGCAATGATCCACGGTCAAAATTACGTACTTATTAGCACAATTGGCAGCTAAGCCCACTACTGTGACAATTAAGTTCGAAGGCCTTGAAGGACAACAGGGGCTAGTTAAAAGCATTAATACTTTTTAGAACATCCCAAACATACTCAATCGGGTTCAAATCTCAAGAACATGCCGACCAACTTTTACGCACATTAGTTTTCTCATGAAAGTAATCTTTATCAACCAAAATTTGTGTGATATAGAATAAAGGTGTATGTTATTTCTATTTAACTGATAAGGCGATTAACAGGCCAATGTGGCCATCCAAAAAGTCCCTGCTCACAAACATATACTCCCCTATCTGACTGAAATTTGAACGGATTCTTGTCTACAGTCACGTCAACAATCTTCTGGAGTCACTTTGCTAACAAAATTTGGACTCGTTAGTAAAGTATGGTCTGAAAATTTACCATCTTGTAGGATGAAGGAGTCACTTCTTCATCAAATTCTTCTACTCTTTACTAATGGATACAGACCTCTATTAACATATTCTAATTGACCAATTAAATCTTCATTGGCATAGTGTGAGGAGTAGGCACAATGCTAGACATCTTGCTTACAACCTCCTTCGTGAAGCCTTCTGCAGTTTATCTGGATACCAGACTTCCACTGGTTCCTACAACTGTAGATCTGAGGTAGATTGACTTTGCTATTCTATGCCTTCTTGCAGTTAGCTGTAAATTGAGGTATCTGAATGACTTGTAACTATAGATCTTTGTTGGTTATCCTTTCACAAGCTGATTCCCTTCTTAGAAATGCATTCCACGGTCTGTGAATTACAGAAAGGCTCACATTCAGCTATCTTTATCTGGTCAGCTCCTATTCTCCCAATGACTTGCCATCGTAATTCTTCTGATAAAAGATGTAGAGTACACATACCTAAAACAGGATTGTATCGGAATTTCATTACGCAATTTCTACTTGCAGAAACTGTATACCCTTTTAAAGCTTTTTTTTTTTCGGCCACACGTATAGTGACATCAAACGATAAACGATAGCTCTACTTATTTACGTATTTTATTATATACGCAATATTATATTACGTATTATATTTTTTTATCTTTTCATTATTTTCTTTTACGTTATTATCTTTTTACATTTACTGAGCAATTTTTATGAAAATTTATTTTTTTATATTTATACTTAATTGCAATTTATCTTGTTATTCCTTACTTTTTTTATAGTTATTAATGTTTTAGAGAATATCAAACTAAAACATTCATAACTATAAACATTATTATTCCGTTATTTGCATTTTTTAAATTGCTAACTCAGCATTAAAAACACCTTAATATTATTACATTCTAAGCATCTTATTTTTATTTTTTTTTTTTACATTAAATACATTTTTTTCATCAAAATATTTTTTTTGTGTAACGTAAGTTATTTTATAAATAAATACACTTAAAATTTTGAATTTAACTTTTCAATATTGCATAGAGTCAATGTATGAAGAGGAAATTTAAAAGTCTAATATTTGACACATATATATACACGTATATTTAAATAGTATATATATATATAGGATTTATATATATATATCCTTCACGATTTATGTTTTGCTTCGTCAATAACACTTATATAGAACAAATATATTTTCGCTATCTTTTTCTCTTGTTATTTATCTGAATCTGTATGAAAAACTATATTTTCTGGTATTATAATTTATGAATATAAAGTGAATAATATAGGAAATTTTTTTAAATTTCTAAGCTTTTTGAATGCATGTGTGAACTACTGCATATGCTCACAATTTATGTGTTCTTTAACCAATATTCATTGAAAAATAAATATTTTCAACCTATCATGCTTCTTATAACCTATCTACATCTACACAAAAAAATACATCTCCAAGAATTATCGTGACGATAACTTAGTGCTAAATCCAAATCAGGACAGTGCGTTATTGAAACAGCTTGCGAAACGCCAACAGTTTTGGCTCTTTAATTTACCAAAATCGCTCACGAATCTGGAATAAGCAAATACTCTTCCTTTCTTCTTCCTGTTCTTCCTTACAGGTAGATACACCTACTCGCAGCGAACAGAGAAATTATTCTCATTTCAACCACCGTTCATTATTTATTCTCACCGCCGTAGTTCTTACCATCCTCTGCAAAAAGATACTTCTTAAAAAACACAATGCTCAGGTTACTGACCTTCTCGCATCAGTTCCATGCAAGCTGTAGCTGTAACTGCAACTGAAATTCGGATATCCTATCTTTTAACGCCTCTTTTGAAAAAGTATGAAGAAAAAAAAAAAAAGAAAAATAATGAAAAAGTACTTTTAGAATTACAGAAAAGAAGGTACGTGTCGTTCCAAAAGAGCAGGCGATTATTGTGCAGGTGGGCATACGATACGAAAGAAAAAACGAGCTGGTTCTTTTGTGTTTACTTGTGGCTTCTGGAACGTTTTTGGAGAATTCCATTCCTGGAATTAATAGAGCCTAAAGACGTCAAATGAATATTTGTTGATTTTGGGACATAAATAAGTTTAATTCTTGCTAATGAATGATAAGTTAAGATTTTATACCAATTTTAAAAAATTTAATGTTTAAATCAGGGGTGGCCAACCCAAATGATCTTGCGGGTCACTTTGGAAATGTACTCATAACTACGCGGGGCGCATATGAAATTATATATCCCCCTATTATATTAGATTTAAACCCGTTGTAGACACTTTTTTGGAGTGACAAAATGAGTTATTATCTTTGTGTTTACTATTATTCTTACATGTAAACATAGATAATATAATAATGATACTAAACACACATTGTAAAGAAATTGTAGAACACTCAAAATGAAATATAAAAAATATATAAATATAAACGAAATAAAAAAAATGAAATCATTAAAAAAATATTTATTTTACTGGTGCGATATTTGTTTCTCCACTCTTTCATTTAGCTTACTTAAATCGATGCGCCCGCATCATGAGCTCGCAGAATATAATTTAATTATTCTGCGGACTCATAAATAAAGCAGGCAATGTCTGTCATATATTCGCAAGAATATTATTTTAAAATCAAAATTAATTTTTCTCACAACTTCAACAGTTAATTTTTTAATATATGGATGCACAAAATGTATTTTTTTGATACATTAGTTTTCACAACTTTGACCATTATAAAATAAATGCATTTTGTAAAAATGTGATAAATGTCATGGGCTGGAAAAATGTTCAAGGCGGACAGCGGGTTGACTACCCCTGACTTAAAGTATGATTTTTTAAGACACAAGGAGGTAGTTTTACCATTTATATTGACATCCTCAAAAGTATTTTACTTATATTGTTATAATTTTGCTTTGCAATTCTACTTAATAACTTTGTAAAAGCATTAATGCTTTCGATCTTACCGGAAGCTTTTTCGGTTTTTAACTGTTTTTTTCCGCTCTGTCGATTTTAGAAATAATCAAAAAGTCTCTGGCCATTGGTACCACAGGCTTCAGGTTCGAATCTTGGGGTGGAATAGTGGTTTGGAATCCACGTTAAACCAAATCCATGTTTTTTTAGTGGTTTGGAATCCACGTTAAACTGCAGGTCCCGGTCTAATTAAACTAAAATGCGCACAAATTACCCTAGAGCGACAAACTAAACCTTAAAAGTCATATGGTTCTGTCTTAATATTCTATTGCATTGTCCTATTAATAAAATTTCAAAAATAAATATTAATTAACTTTCGATAAAGAATTTTTTTAATAATTTAATGAATAAATATTTACTTCCATGGTTATGTTTTTCTGTAATTTCCCTCCTCTTCCGCCTTTAGAATAGGGATTTCTTTTAAAGTACCACATTCTGCACTGCATCCTGTGGTACAGAAATTAGTACCTGTTGCTTTCATATTTTGTGTATTTTTGTGCTTTTTTTTTCACCGATGCAGAAATGTTTTTGAAATAAACAGGTATTATTTTTATTTTTAGCTCCTTAGTAATGAACTTTAATATAATGCTTCAATATTGTTTTATTAAATACAAAAAATTAATACTCGATTTGATTATTATAATTAAGAGCATTATAAAGGAATAGTATGAATATCACTGGGGGGTAAGGCATCATCAGATTCTTTTTGTTTTAAAAATAATAGTTGATTTTTACGGATTTGACACTGCTGAATACAAAGATAGCAACCGAATTACTCTACTAAGTACCATTTTTGGGAAGGAGAGATTATTTTAAACTTCATGCCAATTCCTACCTGACTTGGAATTTAACGACAAAAAAAAAAAAAAAAAATGATCAATCTGGCTAGCTTGGCTGGCTGCCTCTGGCTGACCGCCAATTTGTCTCAATCCAGCCAAATAAAATTTCCTCATTTAATTTCTTTCCGGCTGAATGTTTTTATGTTTGATTTTGTATTTGGCCAAAACAGAACGCGTATATAAATTTTATGGCGCTTCTGTTAAATGAACACATTAGATTTTGACATGGTAAAATCTTATAAGAAGGACTTATTTCGTTATCCTCAAATAATGTTGTTGGTTTATTTTTTATCCTTCGTAACTCAATTGTATGAAGCATTCTATTGCTCATTCCGCGGGAACCAATAAAGATATGGTTGCGAAACCCACTGAAAATTTGGACTTATTAACATGTTATTAGATGGGCTTGTTTCACTATTTTCAATATAAAGCAATAAAAATGTGGTTGTCACTCAAGTAAAACTGTAGGCTCATCTAACTTTTATCCTCCGTAACTTAATTGTATGAAGCATTCCATCTCTCATTTTGCGGGAATCAATGAAGACAGGGATGTTTAAGGTTGTAAGACTTTTCACCCATTATTGATAAGTTCGCCGAAGGTTGTAGTATTATTATAAAGGAATATATCAATCTTTTCATCAATCCAATATATCCTTAAGAAAAAAATTGTCGCATGAAATAGCATGTGAATTTAGTGCAATCTGGTATCTATTTAGATTTAGGAACATATTTTTATATTTTGCACATATTTTTTTGTTTTTGCATGGAAGAGTTTTTCTGACCAGTGTTATTATATAAGTTTAAAAATTAAAATTATATCGCACCTAACAACTAAGCGAATCTCATATTGAAAACAAATTCCTTTTTCATAATGTTTTTCAAATAATTTCAGTTCTGAAATCTCTAATGTAAATCTTATTTCTTACATTATGTTCATTTTAATGGAAAAAGCAAGAGTCTTTAAGATTAAAATCTATGGTTTTTACAATTTTAGAGAATTTCCCAAAAATTTCAATATATGAGGAAACACGAGTGGAAATTATATGTCCGTCATAAGGAAATCTATTACTCTGCAAAAGGAAACAGACCATTTTTCCAATTTCTAATATTACATACACTTATTACTCGAGCAAGTAAGAAAGGTTTTTTAAGTCTGCAAGTGTATGTATTTTCCAATTTTTTTGAGAATTTCCGAGAAATCCGAGTGCTATCCGATATAGGAAAATGTATTACTTAGGTGAAGAAAAAGATTCAATTCAGAATATAGTCATGTTACAAATGTCTTTGTTGATACTCATTTTTATTGAATAACGTTTTTTTGTTTACTCAACATCCTTTAACAAATATGGACCATCAGGGACAGCTTTTCTTCAAATGTTCTCTCTCTCTCTCTTTTTTTTTTTTTTTTTTTTTTGTAAATAAATTCAATGAATTATAGTACTGATTTGTGAATATGAAAATGAAAATAAATTAAAATGAGAGAGATGAAAATAAAAGAAAATTTCATACTATGTAATTCCTCTTCTTTTATCATTGGCACAATAGCCCCATGAGGGCTAAGGCGGTCTAACTGCTGGTAGATTTCCAAACAGGAGATGGTTTCTTTTTACGGGGTAGGGCCCTTCCTAAGCCCAACGCCTCTAAAGTCGTATTAAACCGGAACCTACGGTTTAAAGTGGATACCGAATCATTACAAACATCCTCGGCACCGCCGGGTCTCAAACCGAAGCCTGTGTCACCGAACGCCAGAGCGCTAATCAATCGGCCATCAGGTCCTCTAAGGCTATTCATCATTATCAGTGGAGCAACATCCCCCAGGCCGTCTGCCCACTGGTAGATTTCAAAACAGATGTTTTGAAATATACCAGTAGGCAGATTGCCTACAGTCATGTTAAACTGGGATCTACGGTTTAAAGGGGATTCGAACCACCATAATAATCTATGGCACCATCGGGACACGAAATCTGTGGTACTAAGCGCCACAGCGCTAGACACTCGGCCATCAGGCCAATATAAGGCTATTACTGCATAAAAATAGTTTTTCTTATCTGATATTACGACTATGGCACTTATTATTAGTAGTTAGTTTTTCTATTGAGTACAATGCTGCTAGTAAATTATTTGGCACTCACCAATTATAGCATTCTGCCATCAGTTGTTCAAATTCTGCCAGTAGCTGCATTACTTACAAGTATCACCATTCAACACACACACACATATATATATATATATAATTTTTTTCATTTTGTTTATTATTTATAATGCAACTTGTTTATTTCACAATTCTATTTTATACAATTAAAAATAATATTGTAAGAAAAATTTAATGCTCTTTATTATAAAAGGTTGGGGTCTTTGGTTTACTGACAAAGAAGCCCATGGAACAAAAAAGCGATTAAGAATTTATTTTCTTGAACTGCTATAATCTTTCATAACCATGTACAAAAAGAATTTTTATACGAGTGATATAACTAACTGCTACAAATGCTTCTTAATAATTTCATCAACAAAAGAAGGTACTTTGTGAATTTCATATCTGTTCAAAATGGACATATGTCCAATCGATGTCTGCTTTTTGGAAGGTTTAGTTTGTCACTTTACGGTCAGTTTGTGCACACGTTAGATTAATTAGAAAGAGTCCTATAGTTTAACGTGGATTCTGAACCACTAACAAACATCTATGCCCCTGCCAGGATTCGAAGCTGAAGCCTATGGTACCAAAGGCCAGAGCACTAGCCAATTGGCCATCATATCAGGCCAGCATTTTGGGAAGTATGTAACATTATTTCCCTTATTATGTATATCTAATTTGACTGATTGCGAAAATGCATTTATATTTTTAAGTATTTTATTTTTGTTTAATCTCTTATTTATCTTTTATACACATTTTTTAATATTCCAAGTATATTTTGAGTCCTAGTTTTGTAATTTCGAACGTTATTTAATATCATAAATGCAGTATCGTTTTTCCAGTTCGGCAACTTTTCTACTGTAAATTACGTGTTGGCAAAAATAAAATTCCTTTATAAATAAGAGAAGAGAAATTGGGTCATTTGAAGATTTCCTACATTAATTTTAAACCTATTTTTACCAGTTATTTTAATAAGACAAATTTAAAAACAATAAGCGATCTGTTCACGTGATTTTCATTTAGAATATTGAGGATTAGATCTTAATCCGTACCACAATAAATACATCTTCTTTTATGAATCGTTTTAATAATATAATTGCTCAATTGTTTTCGTATAAGATTTGTGGACAAGTAAATCTTGTGATACATACATTTCTTTGTTTGCCGCTGATGCGATAGAGCATGCTCTAGTTTTTATTTTGTTATCACATTGTGTGGGAAACACAAGGTCAATTTATGAATTATTTTTCTATTATTATTAAAAGATTAGTAACATACAAACGTATCTAAATATTATTATTAGACAAATGTAACGATCGTATATTTTTCCATTTGATTTCAGGGTTAAACAATACGATTTTTTTTTTTTTTTTTTCACGTTGCGAAGAAATTTTTTTATTGTCCAAGGTTAACTTCTATATTGACTTGATTTTACGTTTAACACGTTCTTATGTGGTGCGCGATGGGCAAAGTTGAATTTGCTGCATCTTTGCCGTTCTAGTACCTAATAACTGTGATCGAAAAGAAGATGATATACTAAGTATACCATCTTCTTATAGTGTTTTCGATACTATACTAATAATACAACAACAGATCCTGCAGATTTCAACAAGTCTATAGCAAAGAAAGGAGGATTCTGTTTGACTGAGAAATTTGAAAACAGACATAAGAATAAAGATTGACCGTTTGGTACCTCTAAGGTGATTTGTGCACACTTTAGGCTAATTAGACCATGACCTACAGTTTAACATGAATTTCGAACCACTAACAAACATCCATGCAAAGCCAGTATTCGAACCTGAAGCCTGTGGTACCAAAAGCCGGAGAGCTGCCAATTGGTCATCAGGCCGTTAAAAGAATAAAAAAAAAAAAACACTTTGAATTAGCGATATCATTATTATAATAAATACCGTTTCGGTATTTATTTCGGCTTGGGCATGGATACTAATTAGTGGTTCGGAATCCACGTTAAACTGTAGGCAACGGTCTAATTAGCCTAAAGTGTGCGCATAATGACCGTAGAGTGGCAAACCAAATTTCTAGAATAATGAACGGCCTGACGCCCAGTTGGCTACTGTTGTGGCCTTTGTACCACAGGGCTTAGGTTCGAAAGCTGGAAGGGGCATGAATGTTTGTTAGTGGATCGGAATCTAAGTGTTAACTGTAGATCCCTATCTAATTAACCTAAAGTGTGCGCAAATGACCGTAGAGCGACCAACCAAGTCAAACCAAACCTCTAGAACGAATGTGCGGCCTGATGGCCAATTGGCTAACGCTCTGGCCTTTGGTACCACGGACTTCAGGTTCGAATTCTGGGGATGGCATGGATGTTTGTTAGTGGTTCGGAATCCGTATTAAACTGTAGGTCCCGGTCTAATTAGCCCAAAGTGCCTGTTCGACAGCTCAGTTATACACGAACATAAACTCAAACAATCTTCGACACAGACACGAAGAAATGAATGGACTGTATAAATTAATTAATCTCCTTTATTTAGGCAGCCATCAAGCTCGAAGATGCACTGCCACACGACCTTCTCTTTGATCGTAGTTGTTCAACTCATTTAGTTTATGCAGCCATCAAGCTCGAAGATGCACTGCTACACAACCTTTCTCTTTGGTCGCTGAATTTCAACTCCTTTTAGTTCATGCAGCCATCAAACTCGAAGATAGACTGCCACACGACCGTTCTCTTTGGTCGTAGAAGTTCAACTGACTCTTACATTCTTTCTCTCCCCCCTGCCAGACACCCCCACAGACAGGGTGTTTTTCTGGGCAAGGGCGTTGACCCCTAAGCAGGGGGACATGGGTTTCGACGTAACAGTTCCCAAAAAATGGCCGCAGAGTGATAAACCAAACCAAACTTTTTGAACTATGTGGGAAAAATAATATCTTTCGAGAGGAATTTTACAATTAACTATTGTCATATTAAAGAAAACGGGAAAACGTCAACCAACCAGCTTCATTATCGATACTAAACTCTTAAATTGGTCAACTAGTCTATTCGTTATCAAAATAGTGAACCAGCAAAATTCACTACAGAATAATTTTAATACATTTCAAACAGTGGATTCAAACTCACGTTAGTTATAACGTATGCTACGCTAGTTATAACGTATTGCGGGTCAGAAATAACGATCTCACAAACAATATTTGGATCATAAAATTAAATAGAGGGTACTAACAAAAAATGTTTTCCTAAAAAACTCTCACATGGTTGAGCATGTGCCTTTTTTAAATGTGGCCACAACTAAAACAAAGCTTTTTAACGAGTGATAGTTTTATCAAGTAGGTCATGCGATAAGAGCTGTTCTTTCTTCAAATTAATATACCACTTCTAGGAAATGTATTAAACATGTGTAGCATACATGGGCAAGTACTCTAACCTAGTGCTCGCCGAAGTCTAACATTATAATGGAAAACGTGGAATATCATATGAGGCAAACAATAAGGTGTGAAATTTATGTTACGCAAAAGCTCAGCATGCATAAAAACAATCTGTGATTATTTAACTATCTCATTCTTTCTTTTTTTCACTGTCAGTGTTACGTAATAGCTGAATTCAATAACCTTCATTTCTTCAGAGAACAAGCAACTAAAATCTTCCAGTAGAGAACAATTGGTATATTTTTAAAAACATAAAACAGCGTTTCGTTTAGTTTAAAAATACTACACATTAGCATTATTAACTTTATTTTGTGAATAGTCAGATCATACATCAACACATTCCTCACATTTATCTGTCGTTAAATTTTGAATTCTAAAATAACGTTTTATTTCTAAATTTTGTTTTTAAACAAATCTCTTTATTTAATCAGTTAATTGTTGCACAAGCATTCGCTCTGTGAATATTCAAATGTTGAGTCATAATTTTTTCCCTTGTTGACCCATGGTGGACTTAATATTCCACATATGCTTGTCACGAAGAACTCACACCCCAATGTGGAGGGAACATTGCTTACCGAGACGACTTTTAGGAATAAATGCCCGTAAATGTGTGTGTGATATGGGAGGAAACACAGACAACTCCCACCAGGCAGCTTGATTAACGATGTTTTATAATCGATATCGAGTTTCATTGTTGTCAGGAAACTGTGACTCCAATGAAATCGAACTAGAGCTTTCCTGCCTGTGCGTGTTACCACTGGGCCACGAGTCTGGCACGGTGTTATGTTAACCTTAAATTTTGATCTAAATATAAGCTAAAAAAAGATCATGATTGCACTTTAAATTGTTTAAATTAACATGGATACATTTATAAGATGGATAGAATGATATTTAAAAAAAACTTCCCGTGACATAAAAAACTTTTATAGTTATACAGAAATTCGTTTCAACTATATGTATTTAGTAAAAATTAAGCAGAATGAATACACCAATACAATTAGTTCTACAAAATTACATACTTATATAAATGTTATTACCTGTTTATAAGCCGCAGTAATCTCCTCCCCCCCCCCAAAAAAAAAATCTCGCAGATTATACTCAATGGCGTATAATTTACACCCGACATTTTAAGATTTTGTAGCGTATAATCCACAAATTATAGGTATGAAGCTAAGGCTTTTTTTAAGATCGAATGGGAATGTTCTTATCATGTTGTCATGCCAAGGAAATAATATGCATAATACTACATTTTCTTATTACTGTACCACCAATTACTGTCCACTATGTGTAATCTGTTTTTTAAGAATTTAATACAATTTTCAACAAGGGGAAAATGTAGGGTCAAAAATCTCCTTTATACGATGCTTACCATTAAATTTGAAATCACAATATGAGATGTGCGATCTCTAACGTTTATTTGTCAATAAGTTCATTATTACTGCCTTTATTTCTGTGTGATCTCCAGACAAAAAGACATCTTTCCATTGAGGGTAGTGTCAGTGAAGCAACATTTGCGGAATGGATGATAGGCGTTTTCCGAGTTTGTGTTTCTCGGTCAGGGAAGGTCCTTCTGTGTTTAATTATCGATGCCGGTACCACTATTTACATGCGGGATTTTCCCGCACTACAATGATGCTTGTGAAAACCTACGATATTGCCTTTCGGTTCAAGGAGGATGCCAACGTGAAGGACTGAGCGAGGATATCAAACTTAATGAGTTGTGAAATTACATTCATTGTTAAAAGTTTAATTACAGTATAAATTAAATGAAGAGAAGACTTTTAATTTAATATCCTACGAAACTTTCAACATTATCTTCTCTAATTTGAAATAATATTGGAATAAAGCTTGGTCTGATGGTAATGTTGTCTTTGATTTTTTACGACTTTGATAAGAATCCGCTTAACTCTAGTAAACGTCTATTTTGTAGGCCACAGGAGCCCAATAGAGATATACATCATATATCAAAAAATTAAAATAAATAATATTTTACTTCTGAAATATATTTTTTATTTTAATACTTATATTTACCCGATTAATGCTAACGTGCTTCGTCACCATGCAAGAGGATTAAGATACAAATCATTTGACAGAATCAGTTGAAGTCCCTATTTTCAGAAACGGGAAGATTCGATGTCATTGTAACAATGTGTATAAGCGTCTCGAAACGACAATTAAGCTTGTTGGTAGGTGTTTGCCAGATTTTCTCCAATATAACATGTAAATGAGGGGCGTTACGCCTAAAATACCTCCCTAAAGGCAATGCTCTTCCTTTCATTTATAGTCGATGGGCTTTCACAGTATACATATTGTGTCGTGTCGAATTCCTCGGTGTCCGGCAGCGTGGGATGGACACCCCGTGAATAGTCTACTCATGGATGGAGGGGAAAGGGGATAACTTCTGTTGTGATAGAACACCCGTATGTAGAAGTCTAATCTTCGTGTCGCTGAAGAAGGAAGGCAGTGAACCGATGAGAACTTTTAAGGGTACTACTCCGTATCTTATGGGATAAAACCTGGAAAATTCCCACTAGGTAGTCTGACTCACGAGGCAAGATGCTGAACAGCACAAATGTTATCGAATCTCCTCGTCGTTGAAACAATGTCGACAACAATGCCGCTAGCGGATTGAAGATCAGCCCTAATGCTCACCAGCGGCGCACGTGGCCACTGAGCCACGAGTCAAGCACAGTATATAAATGGAGCATAAGGGTGCAATGTGCAACAAAATCCAGTTGATGAAAGCAAGAATTAACTTTTAATTGAAGTTAGAAGCATTAAATATGCTAATCCATTCTGAGATATCCATGTGTTTTTTTTTTTTTTTTTTTCCATGCACTATATGTATCAGTATGCACTATATACTTTCAGTAATGTTTTCGTTATGCAAGTAAGAAATGCGTTATATTTCTATATAATAGAAAAAGTAATGCACTATGACAGAAGTAAATAATATTCAGTTCAAAATTCATTTCTATATTTATTTCATCCATTTTGACTAGAAAAATTTCTAACCCTTACATGATTGGAAGTAAGATACTTGTTTTTACATATTTAATCGTTACTTTCGATTGGTAATTTTTTTTCAGAAATATTTATTAAATTAAATCACTTATAAAAGAAGATTTTAACCAAAGTAAGATAAATTCAATTTGCTTATTTTATCATTTAGGTTATATGATTTGATTCAAAGATTTTTATTCCATGCATATTTAATAATAAAAAAAACACATATAAAGTAAATGTTGTAATCAAAAACTTACAAACATAATATTTGTCCTAATAAGTCAGCTAGTAAATATATTCTGTTAAGATTTAAGCAATCGTAATCAGATGAATAAATTGCTTGTACGCTCTCCAACTCATCATAGCAAAGTAAATTCCTTTGTACTGGTGTGGATACGAGTACCTCTTTAGGCGCTAGATTGTAATATGCAGGTTGGACAATCCGCTGGTAAGTGGGTGTGGTTGGGTTGAGATACATGGTGCACAAGTTGGAGAACTCACAGCTTTATTGACACACGCTCAAACCCCACGCATACAATTAGAGACATACAATATTTATTACATTTAAAGGCGGATGATTATAGATTCGTGGATGGATTCCATTTCTAGGCCAAAACCCCGATCTCCTCCATCAGTATGCACTATGCACAGAGTGCGGAAAAGATACTTCGTCTCCGGGTGAGAGTCTGTAGGCCAACAAATGTGCCGGGATGTGCTAAATATATTTCCTCTCGATGAGAGTCTATAAACTAAGCGTTTCTCTGCTGAAGGGAATATTACTCCCTCTCGGGTGAGAGTCTCGATGCTATTTCTCCGGAATACCATAGCCGTCTTTCCTCCTACACACTAGTGTAGGAGAAAAGCCAGTTATAGCGTTAATATTGACGGTTAAAATAGGCTGTTAATTTGGGTTCACGTTAAATATTAGCACTGTTAATAGAATTAACTGCTTTTCTTATTTTTTATAAAAATACAACTTCCATAAATATTTATTAGGTGTCAATAACATTTATGCAATCGCATTTCAGCTTAAATTTTAAAAAAGCTGTTTAAAAACAACAGAAGACGTATAATTATTTTGAATTTCATCAAAACATTTTCTTTTCTAATGCAGCTGGAAAATACTTAGACAGCTTGGTCTTGGATGCCTTAAGGCAAGCGCTGCACAGACGTTACTCACTTTGCATTACCCAGGGGGCGCGTGTAACTTGAAGATAAGTCACGGACGCGGAGTAACAATGCCCCCGTAACGCTCTACGATCATATTAGACCGGGACCTACGGTTTAAAAGGGATTCCGAACCACTACAAACATCTATGGCACCGCCGGAACCTGTGATACCGAGCGCCAGCAACTCGGCCACTCGGCCACTCAGGTCCTATTTCATCAAAACATAAACACAAGATATCAAATTAATAAAACAATCGTTGAATATAATAAACAACACATTATAGATTTTAAAATGTTTGAAAGATTGTTGTTCTATATAAAATTAAATGTTTAATAAATGGCTCCTATAAATTAGAATGATTTTTGAACTAACATATAATAAAATGCATAAAACAAAAAATGTCTTTAAAATTGCGTAGTGTTCCAAAATTATGTATTCATTTTAAAAATAATTTTCAAAAAACTGTTTTAAAATTAAATAAAGCAATTCATTCGACAACTAAAATAAATTACTGCATAAAAAGTTTCATTAGAATTTAAAATTCAGATAAATTACAACTCCACAATATACATATTATAAAACTTGAAATTGCAAATTTGATTATTACAACAAATTATTATTATTGTTGTTTATTTATTATTATCGCAAATTATGTTTATTTATGTTTTACATAGTATGAGACAAGTTTCATAGTTTGCTATGAAACTTGAAACTTGTCTATTTAAACTATTTCCTTCCTAAAAACTATTTCCTTCCTTTACATAGTTTCCTCGCAATGCGCAAAGAAATATTGAAATGCAACTTTTGTGTTTATGAGTTTATTATTATTTTTTATCACATGTGAATATGATGTTGCCCTGGTTAGAGGTCCGTGTCGTCTCCAAAAAAGTGAAACTATAAAATAAGTAAGAGTATAAGTTATTATTTAAAAACAGATTAATCTCCTCGTGCAACACAAGAAGCTTTCACTTTAAAAACTTATATTTAAAATAAACGCTGATTTTTCACGTGATTTTATTCATGTGTGTTTTAAAACGGATGAAATATGTGTTGCTCAATTTAAAGATTGACTAATATCAAATCACGTGCTCTGTCGTTCCTTTTGAATTGTCTGGCTTTCAAAATATAAATAGATTATTGTTTCAACAGCCTCAAAATTCTGTCAAACTTTATGTTTATGAAAGCTAATTTGACCATCACTTAACAGACTTCTCTGTCTGAATTGAATTATGCTTCTTGTAGTATTTAAACACTTGCTTCTTCATAAAGTGACGGGGTTATTAAATTTTATTATAACCCTGTCACTATTGAATTTGTAGTTCTTAAGAGGATTCTGCATTTTAGGGTTCTGATTTTACTAAGTCTCTTTTCCGAGTCAAATGGAATCGCTAAAATTGCAGTATTTTGTAACCGTTACAGCCATGTTTGTTTAAGAGGGGATTTGGCGAAATCCGCAAGGGAATTATTGTCAAATAAACATGCGGGACCCTAAAGTGCAGTAATCCCATCCTTGTGGAATACTGACCAGTTGCTTCGCAAAATTCTTGGGTTATTGAACATTGATTTACTTTCATGTGTATTCGTCCAACAAAATATGTTCACATGTAATAAATTGAAATTTATTACATGTGAACATATAAATTGAGTTTTGATTATTTGTTATTTATTGTTTGAATTTTAATCTACTTCGTAATTCGAATTTGTTCTTTTTTTCATTCGTTTATTTATTTTCTTAATCAAGAATTAATTTAAAAATGCTATGCGTTTTTATAAAAGCGATCTATTCGACGAGTGATGAGGATGGAATCACATTTCCTTTTGGAAGGATTCTTTAGAGGTTAACTGGCCCGCATTTGTGTGACATATAGGAGAAAACTCGGAAACTCCCCTCAGACATTCTGCCTATAGATTCTTTACACATGTTATCATAATAGTTATCGAATCTCCTAGTTTCTGAAAGCAGTGACTGTATCGGACGCCGTCAACGGATTCGAACCTGATTACTTTTGCATTCTATCACTGGACCACGAGTCGAGTCCTTTTATAACTGAAAATTATTTTCAATATTATTTACAACATTATTCAAAAATTATTGCTTATAAGGCAATCAAGTTGACTTTGAAGATCAGTAATTCTATATTCTAATATATAGAATCACTATATAATGCTACGTTCCAATTTAGTTTCAGAATAATATAGTGTTCGTTATACTGCTATGAGACTCAACTGTTACCTTAAGCATGGATAAGTTATTTGACTAATGATATACTATTCAAGTTATGCACTCACAGTTGAAGTTTCATCTTCACTCATGAGGTATTCAATAAACCAATAAACATGGAGCTAAGGAAGAGTTTGAAATGATTAATAAACTGTTCGGTTAAAAGTCAATAATCTAATGATTAGTTTAAAAAATGTTATTTGAGCTCGAATTAGAAGTATAAAAATTTGAAAAATTAAGTCATTTGATTTAATAAGATATACATATTTCCATTTCTCAAATTAATTCATATTATATATTTGTTTCTCAAATTTTAATTTAATGTGTTCTTCACAAAAGCATTTCTCATTTTTTAAAAATTTTAAAATTTTTTTTTTTAATTTCTTCAAACTTAAAATTAAAATTTGTATGAAATATATAGTATGCATTTTGAGTTTATTTTTAAAAAGTAAAGAAATCAATTAGCTTTCATATTTCATGTCCTTCATTTTAGACCTGTTAAAAGCATTTTTGTAATGCTTACATGGATAAAAAAAGCTTGTAAATAACATTTTATGATCTGATTTTTTATCTTCTAATGTCTAATTAACTTTTAAGATGGAATATGATTTATATATGTTCTTCTTTCCTTTCTCATTGGCACAACAGCCGCATGGTAGGGAAGGCCATCTGCCTGTGGCAGATTTCGAGACAGGAGATGTTTTCTTTTTTTTTTTTTACGGGGTAGGATTATCAGCCCTACGACCAACAGTCATATTAGACCGGGACCTATGGTTTGAAAAAAAAACATCCATGGCACATCCGGGACCTGAACCCGAACCGGTGGCACTGACTCCCCGATTTATAGATGCATCAAAGTTAAAATTCAGTATTTTGTAACAGCAGCGACCATTTTGTTTATTTAGGAGGGGACTTGCAATATCAGTAAGGAAAAAAAATCCCCAAATAAACAAACGGAACCCTAATGAGCAGAACTCCTGCTCTTGTAGAATTCTCACCAATTGCTTCTTAAATGTATTGTATTATTGAACTTATTATAGATGCGATTTATTTATTAGATGCGTCAGATTAAAAAGTTAGTACGTAAAAATTGTGATTCAACTGCGAACAATTTAGTCTCGTGGCGATTTTAATGATGTTGTTATTATATACATACAGAAACGATCACGACGATTGCGATTCTGAAATAAACGGAAAAAATTGCTTCAAATCATTGAGAAATAACAATTTATTCTAGAAAACTCCATTCGTGACAAATATTTGTCTCTTAAATAGTTTTTCATTCTACAATCTTGTTGTAGAATAAAACTATATCGTTTATAAAAAAAATATAGTGGAAAAGGGGCGGATTTTCAATAAAAGAAATGCAATATTTTACTAAAACTTAAAGTTATTTACCGGTTATAAGAGAAAGAATTTATGAAATATGAGAGAAAATATGATAAACGAATATATTTTATGCAACACGTCAGCTGGTTAAGAACTGTAAAGATCCCACATTTTTGAATTGATGAAAGAAATTGTTGACCTACATATTAATTTTGATACTATTATATCTATTATTGTACATTCTATTATTGTACATATCTGTTATTGTGCATATCTATTATTGTACGTACATTCTTTTCATATGTTTATAGCAATTAAGTTTTAAAATTCTTGTTTAAATACTTCCTGCTAATAAACCAAACAAACAAATCTCTATTATCATTGTATCATTTAACGATTTAAAAAATATGAAGCTAATCTTATTTTATAAATATAAAAAGTATTAAATCAATAATCGCAATTTCTATTCCGTCCACTTATGTATGTATTTTCATTTCGTTTCGAGATTGCCAAAATTTCAGATATGCTTCTGTTGCTCCATGCGTTTCAGCAATAAATACTTTTTATGGCTTCTACAACTGGTCCCTAATTGTACCGATTTTTTTAACATAAATTATTTTTATTTTCGTTTTTTACCTTACTTTTGTATTTAAATTAAGTAATTTTTTATTTTTCTGAGTACCATTTTAAAATTTTTAATAATTTTATTTTTTTTACCATACTAACACTTAAAGCAACCAACTATTAATTGTGATTTAATTTTTGAATTAAGATGTAATTAAGAATTTTATGAATTGGTGCTCCGCAATCGATGCGCCAGTTGCTAGAAATTTCCAAAACAATATTGACAGCACGAGATTTAATTCAAATTTTTTGGAAGACAAGCACATAAAAAAAATTTATATGAAATCACAAATTAAACTTTTCGATGAGGTATCTGTCATCTGATGCATTTTTCATAATTAAATTTTTATACATTTTTGCATGCATCTCGGATCTTGTGTTATACTTATATGTACCACTATCAACTAATGGGTGATAATAGAACGATATTACTTTTCAAGAAGACTTTCAGGGATAAGTGGCCCGTATTGCGGATCACACAAGAGAAAAATAGAAAAAACTCCAACCACAGAATCTAATGTGATGTGAGCGATTTACTATTATTACATACTATAATTACCATATGTAACAGTGCTTCCTCTTGCGCACTGCAAGAGTGGTGTTCAGGAGAAATGCTCAGTAGGCCTCGAGACTCTCACCCGAGAGGAAGTACAGCGCAACCGGCGCTGTCGCTGAGAAACGTTTAATACAAAGAAATCACTCGCTTGTGTTGAGAAATATTTAGTTTACAGTCTCGCATCCCGAGAAATATATATTTAACATAGTCTGCGTATAGTTGGCCTACAGATTCTTACCCGGAGAGGAAATATATTTCACTCTTCTAGCTTGTACCTGAGTATCTTTATTTTCGGCTTATTCATGGAATCCTTCCACGAATCTATAATTATCTATCTTTAAATGTGTTAAATATTGTCTGTAGTTAATTGCATGTGTGTGCTATTTGTGCATGTGTAAATAAAGTTGGGAATTCTCCAACCTGTATCTCAAGTCTCAACCCAACTGCACCCAGCTCCAATCCAGCTGCACAACCCATAGCACTACACATCAAATCTGTTAATTGCTTGCAACACACTGTAGTAGACTAGTTGCAGCATTGCCACTTCGCCGATAAATATATTTGCAGAAAAAAAAAAACATTTAAGTTCTGAGTTATGACGTGTATCAATATTTATGAAGGGCATAATAATATAATATTTCACTAATGCAAATTCAGAAAGCTAAACATGGCTTTTAATAGCATTTTAATTCATTATTAATTAATTCAATGTATTTATTCTAATAATAAATAACTTGTTAAATTACTATTTTGACTACGCCTGAAGAGATTTACGATTAGTAATATAATAATTTAGGAGCTGATAATGTTGTTATTAATATTTATCATTTAGTTGGATAGAGGATTTTAACAAAGTGAACGTACTAATATCTTCAATTTTGTATTACTGTAGACGCTACTTTGAAATATTGGTATGTTTCAGTAATCTGCACACTGCCATAAATCGACGCATCGCCAAATTCCATGAATATCATAATCTATTCAAATTGTACCACTTTAGTAATTCCCTAAATGAGTTAGCTCTTCTGTGAAATTAAAGCTTACTACTCCGGTGTAATTAGTATCGCTATGTCTGATAACCAATTCAGCATGCGTTTGGAAAGATACTAGATCATTAAAGTGAACCGGAATCACCCTATTAATGTCAGAACAATTTATAAGTAAATATAGACATAACATGTCTATATTTACTTATAAATTGCTCGTATTTGTTAGTTCGTAGTTGTTAAAAGAACCCAAAATAAAGCCACTCTTTTTATCAGCGGATTTAGAATAAATTTAATAGATATTTTATCAGTTGTCCAACTTTTTACCTTAAAAGAAAAGTTGTCGTTCTACTGCAATGTCCTTCGACTTCAAATGGTTAGATCCAGAACATATGCTACACACTAATTTTTTATTTACATACTATTATCAAATTTAAGGCTACTGTGGGCTTGGTTGTTGGTCTTGATTTTTACATCATTGCTTCCCAAGCATCTCAGATACATGAGATTGGAGCATAAAGATGGAATACAAAACTGAACAAAACAGTAATTCAACAATAGCAATAAAATCAAAACTGTGAATAAAATCAAAGGTTAAAAAATTGCTTTGATTTTATTTAAATTTGCAAAATGGTTTATTATCTTGGTGATAATTTAAAACAATGCTAATCGAAGAATGGACATTTTACTATATGTGGCTTATTTTATTTTATGGTAGTTATTTAAATTTTTATTTTCCACTGTGAATAAAAAGCAACGTTAGAATATCATTATTAAAATCAGCATTAGAATATCCTTATTAAAAGAACATTAGAATATCTTTTTTTCTTTCTAATGCAGCTGGCAAACACAGACATGGACGTCTTGGATGCCTTAAGGCAAGTGCTGCACAGACGTACTCACTTTGCATTACCCAGGGGACGCGTGTAACTTGAAGATAAGCTACGGAAGCGGAGTAACAATGCCCCCGCAACGCTCTACGATCTTATTAGACCGGGACCTACTTTTTAAAGTGTATTCCGAACCATCAAACAACCATGGCACCGCCAGGACTCGAACCCGAAAAACCTAAGCCAGAGTCCACTCGGCCATTCAGGCCTAACATTAGAATATCAATCCATACAAAATTAATAAAACTTTTAATTAACATAAGTCATAATTTCAATGAATTATCCTGCTCTTAAGAAAATTTGTTTTTTCAATACATTATGTAATATGAGTTTTTAAATTCTTTGAAAATATTCAATTTTTTTAAATGCAGCTTTCAAGACAATCCAATAATGTAAGGAACTTAAAAGCCCATACTGCAATGAGCCTATCATAAATGTATGGAGGATTGTATCAAGCGTTGTCATAATTTATTGTTAATTTTTTTTCATGAGAAAAATTAATTTATGTGTGTTTTAACTAACAATTACGGATACTGTTCACACAGAACATATATAGTGTTGCAATAGTGCAAAAGTTCTTGACAGTGAAAGGAAACAGGAAGACATTAATTTCTTAGCAAGAATAGAATTTATATTCCTCCTATGAGGAAAAGAGCAGTTTAAAATAATTTTGCATGACTATGATAACTAAAACTATGCTCACCAAATAGATTTTTCTAAATTTTTATACCATTAATTTTTTGATTGACTTTGCGTAGTCATGTCTCATCTGTTACCTAGGAGAACTCGCCTCACATATTGGGATCTACTCACCTAATTTTATTGCTATCATTAATGAAAACTAAAAGGGCCTGAATGGCCGAGTGTCTAGCGCTCTGGCGCTCGCTGCCACAGATTTCGGGTTCGAGTCCCGGCGGTGGCATGGATGTTTGTAGTGGTTCGGAATTCACTTTAAGCCGTAGGTCCCGTTCCTATGACTGTAAGAGTGTCACGGAGCAGAAGTCAGACTTCTACCTACGGGTGCTCCATCAGAGCAGAGGCTGCACCCCTCCTCCCTCCTTCCATGAGGGACACAACAACAACAATGAAAACTAAAAACATATTCTGTTTCTAATTTGAAATTGCTCCAATTCACTTTTATTTAAATTAAAGTATACTGGTAGCCGTCTAAAATGCAACATCAAAAATGACAACATATATCAAAATCTAATTTAATAGACAGAAACAAAGTACAAAAAGTGAAATGATTGAAAAATGCAATCGTCTTTGATTGAAGTCACTAAAAAAAAAAAAAGAGTATTTCGTGTAGCCTTGATGGCTGGTAATAACTATTGCTACACTCCTTGGCACTGAATGGGCTCTTGGGCTTTTCTACATTTTGGCAATGTTGATTTGGCGCAGTAGCAGGTGGTGTATGCTGGCCAGTTGTTTACTAATTATCTATCAAATGTGTTCAATGAGCGACAGATCGGGAGAATCAGAAGCAGTAATACAATTTGATGTGTTGAGAAGAATTGCTGAACAATGCATGTCACTTGCAATCTCGCATTATCCCGTCCAAATAGGGCTGGCTGCAAGTATTGAAAGTAAAAGCAAGACAACAGGTTTCAAAATCTCTGGGATACAGTGCTGGCTGTCGAGTATACTGGCAATGTATATCAGGGTGGAAAAATTCAATATAAAATTCAATACCATCCCAACCATAATGCTAGATAGAGGATCAGTTTGGTGGTGCAGGTGGTGTTGTAGGCAGAATCGCCATTTGTCTGAAAGGACAATGTTGTTCCATTCATTTGTTAATATGGGGCGTTTATTGTGCCATTGCAAACCCAAACACCTGTATCAATACAATCGAAGTCAAATGCAATCGCAGCAATGAATGTCTTGGTGAAATTTCCCTGTATTGCAAACGACTACAAATGGTATGCGCAGACACAGATTGCTGTGGAACATATCCTATTTCTTGCGCTATGCTTCCTGATGTAACAGTGCGATCGATTAGTACCATGCGCATTTATCCACACATGTGTTTGGATGATGAGACATATTGTGTGAAAAATAAATATTTTCATGCATTACATTTTTTTTATTGGAATCTCATAATTTTAAAATGATTTTAAGAAATGTACTATTGCCAAACTTATTCATAAGCAAAAAATAATATATATTGTAGTGTTGTCAGTTGTGTAGCTGGATTGCAACTGAGTAGGGTTGGGTTGAGACTTGAGACACAGGTTTGAGAACTCACAGCTTTTTTACACATGGACAGACATCACATAGATACAAGTAGAGATATAATATATTTAACACATTTAAAGACAAATAATTCCAGATTTGTGGAAGGATTCCACTTCTAATAAGAAAACTGATCAGAAACCCGATAATCAGGTTTGTGCGGAATATACTACATCTCCGGGTGAGAGTCTGTAGGAAAAATTTATACGCAGGTTGTGTTGAATATATTTCCTCTCGGGATGAGAGACTGTAAAATAAACTTTTCTCAACAGAAACGCGGGATTGCGCTGTACCAATCATTTGTCAGAAGCAGCGCCGGTTGCACTGTACTTCCTCTCGGGTGAGAGTCTCGAGACCTATTGACCATTTCTCCTGAACGCCATAAGGAGCGCTCTTTGTAGTGCGTAGGAGGAAGCACGGTTACAATAAATTTATGCTAAATAGTGACTCATAAAATATTTTAATTCAGCATCTTCAACATTAAATACCAGATACTCAAATACTATATAATAAAAATAAAGGCCAAGAGCCTAAAAATTGTTTCATCTCAAAAGCTTTACGCATCAAAATATCATTTACACTGGAATCTGCTTGAATTTTCAATTTTTCAAATGCAGACATTTTACACTTTAGGAATGGCCTAATTGAAATATCTAAAAACTGTTCATGCATTGAATTAGTATTTTAAAAACTGAAAATCAAGGATTTACTATAGCTTATGCTCATTAACCAATAAAAAGAAATAATGTATTCCAGGATAACAGTCATAAACAAAAAAACCTTCAACAAGATTGCATAAATAGGACAAATGTCATTTTAACGATCTATTTTAAATCTAATTAAAGATATAGAATAATAAATAACGTTAGTGTCTAAAAGATCAACAAATAGCTGCAGCTAATTAAGTTTAAAAGAAAGATATATGTATTTTCCTTGAACTTATTAAAAGGAGCATCCAATAACAATAATAATAATGCATTTTGGAAACAAAAATGGTATTCTTATACTTGTAATATTTGCTGCAAAGAAAAATTACCAAAATAAAAATTTGTATAATTTATAATTGTCTAAAATCTCGTTTGACATGTTAAATTCAATCAGCTATAGGATGCTAATTCGCAACCTGATTTTCTTTAAGAAAAATGAAGGATGCTATTGACAGAATTGGCGCAATTAGTATCAGTCAATTTGTTCTTTAAAAATGTATGCAATACTTTTTTTTTCTAATATTTTTTATCATAATCTTTAGGGGACCATATAAAAATCAAATAAAATTAACAATATATTGTTTTTATTTATACTTTTATGAAGCTTAATGTAAAAATTAAATATCAATAGAGAGTTTGTGCATACCGTACTTTAAAAATGCAGTATTTTTTTTTCCCTAGCGAGCATGCTCATAGGAAATTGCGCATGCGTATCTGTAATAATGTTTCCTATGAGCATGCGCGCTGGGGAGAAAAAATACCGTATTTTTAAAGTACGGTATGCAAAACTCATCTTTCATTTATTTGTTTTGTGAGACTTAATTTTGTAATGAAGTAAAAATTAAATGAGTTTAATGGCACATTGGCGCTTGATGGACGAGTGACTAGCTCTTTGGCGCTCGGTGCCACAGGTTTCGGGTGTGAGTCCCGGCAGTGCCATACATTTTTGAAGTGGTGCGAAATCCACTTTAATCCGTAGGTCTCGGTCTAATATTGCTGTAGAGCGTTGTGCGTAACACTAATCCTACCCCTAAAAAGAAAACATCACCTGTCTAGAAATCTGCCAGCAGACAGACGACCTTGCTCTACCATGGGGCTGTTGCGCCACTAATAATGATGATGATAATGACACATTGTTTTCAATTATTTAGAGATAGTTAATTTTAAAATAAACACCTCAATGTAAAAATTAAATGAGTTTAACAATATATTGTTTAGTGACGATTAATTTTATAATGCAAGGCTTAGTAAAAAAAATTAAACTAATTTAACGCCCATTGTTTCCATTTATTGTTTTGTGACGCTGAACTTTATAATATAGGACTTAATGTAAAAATTAAAGGAGTTTAATAATATATTGTATTATTTAGTGACGCTTAATTTTTATAATAAAAAGCTTAATGTAAAAATTAAATATCAATAATACATTGTTTTCATTTATTTGTTTTGTGACTCTTAATTGCTGAGTGCTCATCTTATCTGACCTTGCTGTGGGCGAGTCAAAAAGAAGCCGAAATTTTTTGTATTACCGATAAGTATTATAATTCGATGTATTTTTGACGAATATGAAATAGTTTAGTATGATGTTTTACGACGAATTAAAATTTCAATGCTCAAAAATTCAATTTTGAAACAAAACAATTGAGATAAAAAAAAAAAAAAATGCCTTTTTAATTTTATAATTGATTTTGAAAAGATTCCAAATTTAAATTAATTTTTAAAATAGTGATTATTTCAATCACTATTTTAAAAATCAATTAAAATTAATTAAATATCAATAATACATTGTTTTCATTTATTTGTTTTGTGACTCTTAATTTTACAATAAAGTAAAAATTAAATGAGCTTAAATATATATTGTTTTCATTTACTGTTTTTTGATGCTTAATTTTATAAGACGCCTAATTATTGCAGCCCATTAGTTAAGCGCCTTGAGTTTCTGATCTAAAAAAAGCTAGTTCTACAAAATGACGAATTTTAAATTATCTGTGTTTACGTAGGAGATATTAGAGAGTCCTGTTCCCATCTGCTCATAAATAAAATATAATAAACAAAGTATCATAGAATTAGCGGAAATTAAAAATTTAAAGCAAACAGTTAATAGGAGGGGAAAAAGTTAAAGGGAGTTGAAAAACTAAATAACTGACGTGGCTCCGTGACGCTCTTTACAATCATGTGAGACCGAGACCTACGGTTTAAAGTGGATTCCGAAACCACTACAAACATCCATGGCACTAAGCGTCAGACAATAGTGATCGCACTATAAAGTGGTTAACAAGTTTCACAGATTCATGGTCGATGCTTAGAAGTGTAATTGACAACATAATAGAAGTGTAATAGTCATTCTAAAACAATTTAAAAATTTTTCCATGGAATTCAGCATTTTAAATTGAATTGTTATTATTTTTTTTTCTATATGTTTTAAAAGTCTATCTATCGAAACACTGCAATATCTTTCCTTTGACGGCAAGGTGTTAATTTTCTCAAAGTTTGTATAATCAAGTGTGCCTCCAGAAGTGCTATTACCTGTTAAACTCTTCAAACAACTTTCCGAAACACTATGAGAGAAATGTATTCATCGACAAATTTAACGATATATTAATAGATAAAACATTGTTTAACAAGGGAAGCGTTCATTCTTATCATTGTCGCACTTTTCTAATTAATGAGAAAGAGCCTCTGGGATAGGCAAGCGCATTCCTACATTCTTAACAAGTCCTTAAATTCTGTAGGATGCCTCCAGGAAATCCGTAACTCTGTTTCCAGAATATTCCCTTAAGCACATGATCGGAATGGATTCTAGAAATCGATAAAAGATTCCTTACGAATTCCTGAAAAGATTCGAATTATTTGATCTGCCAGCACGTGCAATGATGAAAGATTTTTAAATATCCTTTAATTTGTATTAACCGATTATGAAATTCAAGTTTTATAAAAGTTTTTTTTTATATAAAAATAACTTGTAAATATCACCTAATTATTCAGCTTTTATATATATTATATTTATTTTGGTATGAAAAGCTTTGTAAAAGTGTAAAACAAAATTCGCCTTTTTAATTAAAAAAAAAAATTCGTTTATTAAACCAATAATTGTATCATAAATATTTTTTTTTTTAATGCAGCTGGCAAACACGTAGACAGCTGTCTTGGATGCCTTAAGGCAAGCGCTGCACAAACGTTACTCACTTTGCATTCACCACCAGCATCATCATTTTTCGCATCATTCACCAGGGGGCGCGTGTAACTTGAAGATAAGCCACGGACGCGGAGTAACAATGCCCCCGCAACGCTCTACTATCATATTAGACCGAGTTATGGTTTAAAGTGGATCCCGAACCACTACAAACATCCATGGCACTGCCGGGACTCGAACCCTGTGGTACCGAGCGCCAGAGCGTTAGCCACTCGACCATTTAGTCCCCTGTATCATATCACATATGAATATTCTTCTTCTTCATTGGCGCAACAGCCTCATGGTGTGCCAAGACCGTCTGCCTACAGGCAAATTTCGAGCCAGGAGATGTTATCTTTTTATGGGTAGGATTGTCAGCTTTAGGACAATATTAAATATAGTTAGTGCATGATTTTTGCAATATTCAGCAATGTTTTCAGTAGATATATGATCATATATATTTTTAGTAGATTATTTTAAGTTATATTTCATTCAATTATATTTGGTGTTAGAATTATGTTTCTAAAATTTTGTTCACACTTAAAAAATCAATATTAAATTTGCAAGTACAATTAAAATGCAGTATAATTTGGTACTTTATTTCCAAAATTTTATTTTAACACTTTTCAATAGTATCAGAATTACTTTCCTATAATCCTCAGTATCATATAAACCACAAATGCAATATTCAGCACGTAAAATAAAAGTTCAACTAAACTTTCAACAGGTGTTTTTAGTTTTAAAGAATGTTTTTGATGCTACAATTATATATCAAAGAAATTGTAACTGTAACTAATTTGTAATTATTTCTAATTTTACTGTAATTGTAATTGTAACTAAAAAAATTGTAAAATATCGTAAAATTATGATTGGAACGAAGACATACATTTAAGAAACGATATAGTGAAGACATACATTTAACAAACGATATAATGAAGACATTTAACAAACGATTATAATTTAAAACAAGTAATATAAAAAAAAAAAAAAAATTTAAGTCAATTCCTACTTTTTTTTTCATTATATTGCAGAAAGTCCTTTATAAAAATTTTCATTCATTTTTTTTTTCAGTTTATCTGGTGCCATCTATTGGTAGATATATGCAACTTAAATCTAAAAAAAAACTCAAATTAATTAATTAAATTTAATTGATGAATTAATATTTGAGAAAACTGTATTAACATCAAATGTCATCCACTACATGTTCAAATTCATTTTTTTTTTTTAGACTTGAGTGGATGAATAACAAGTATTTTATGAACGACTGAAAATTTGAACAGGATATATATAGGGAGAGTGTGAGCTAATAGAAGGGATTGAATAAAAGGAACGATATTTTTGACGATTTATAAAACTCCTACTGCTTCCCATTGTAACACATTTCTTTCTTATAACTGTTATATTATAACTTTATATTTAGATAATTCTTTTTTTTTTTTTTTTTTTTTCTGAAAATTTTGTCAATTTTTGTTGGCAAAAAGCCTTTTTAACTAGCGGATTTATAAAATATATATTTTTATGATACCTTGGGAAAAATGTTCATAGATTGTAAACAATAGCCTACAATCCTCACGTGTAATCTGCACATTATAGGCAGGAATTTATGGTATCTTTAATCGGTATAAGATCTTTTCTTTTACGTATCCTGTCTTCTAATCTTTTACTGTTAAAATTCTTATCTCCACTATCAACTGCAAAATAGTACTAATCAATACTCAGAAACATTTCTATATATATTTTACAATATTGTAAATAACTTTAAGCTTTCTTCCGGTCAAGTACGTACCACTTTCCAATCTCCTCTACATCCGTTTTCTCCATCGTGTAACAGGTGTTTTTGGGCTCCGCTCCTACCCCTCTTTCGGAAGCGGAACTCGGTTCCGGGATTTGGGGGTGGGCTGGAGGAAATTGATCCAGTAGCCCCTAACCCTGAGTCGAAATAGGTCAGACCTTTGGGAGCAAAAATGTAGGGTGGGAATGTTGAATTACTTGCTGTGCAATCATTGTAAATTTCGCTGAAAGGAGTCTTAAACTGCACGTGGTTACAGATTTACCACTATGTGTACTTACACGTAGAAAAAATAATCAAAATGGGACCGGGGTATAGTAAAATGGTACAAAATTTATTACATTTTTATTTTATTTTGATACATAATAACCTATTCTAGATGGGGGGGGTTAATATGATGTACTTTTGATGATGATAGTACGAACGTTTAGTATGATGAATTCTAATATGATGTATGTTTAGAATGATGAATGAATCTTAATATGGTGATGAATCTTAATATGATGTATGTACCGTAGTATGATGTTTTACGACGAATGAAAAATTTTAATAATCAAAAATTCAATTTTTGAAACAAAACAATTGGGATAAAAACATTGCTGATTTTATAACTGATTTTGAAAATTCCAAATGTAAATTGATTTTTAAAATAGTGATAATTTTAAAGTTATTTAAAACTGATTTTTTTGAAAATCTGAAAATAAATTATATTCATATTCTATTAGCGATGAGTATTATAATATAATGTACTTTTGATGATGATAGTACCAATATGATTTACGAGTATGATATAGTTTAATATGATATATTTTAATAAGATGAACCTTATGTTTTACGACGAATGAAAATTTCAATACTCAAAGATTAAATTTTGAAACAAACAATGGAGATAAAAAAAATTCTTTTTCTTAGTTTTATAATTAATTTCAAAAAGATTCCAAATTTAAATTGATTTTTAAAATAGTGATAATTTTATTTTTAAATTTATTTGAAAACAAATGATATTCATATTCTATTACCGATTAGTAATAATATGATGCACTTTTGATGATGATAGTACGAATATAATATAGTTTAGTATGATATTTTACGACAAATGAAAAATTTCAATTCTTTCAATATTGAAATAAAAACAATTGAGATAAAAAATTATTTTTAATTTTATAATTGATTTTGAAAATTCAAAATTTAAATTGATTTTTAAAATAATAATTTTAAAAATTTTATTTATAAATTTATTTGGAAACAAATGATATTCGCATATTACCAAAAAGTATTATACACTCATGTCCATAAATTAAGGATAATTCAGAATCACACAAAAATTGAACCCTAAAATAAAAATTTCACCTGTAGAATTATCACACACATCTTGAAGAAGAATATGCAAATTACAGGAAACCACCAGATGGCGCGTTTAGTACGCCACAATGACGAGAGTGTAAGAGAGTTTATATAAGGAATGGTGGCAAAGAAGTAAAATTGTTCACAGGCGCTTTAAAGGCCTTTCAGTGCAATAACCGCATAGTTACACAAAAAGGAAGCATTTGGAAGAATTATCGGACGACTGGAATGTGGACGTACCCAGCTGGAAGTATCCGAGGAACTTGGAATCGCCCAGAGTGTCATCTCCAGGCTTTGGCAAAATTCCAAGATGATGGTAATGTTTTGTTACAGCACAGGTTTTACAACTCCGAATGAGGACCGGTATTTAGAGTTACTGCCAAAAGAAACAGAGCACAGCATCAGACCTGTCTCGTCTGCTCACTTCAGCTACCGGTACGACAGTTTCAAGGCAGACAGTGTACAGACGCTTAACATTGGTCTATATGCTTTTTTTCCAAACTCACTGTCGCCTGCGATTATTTTAGAGCATGCATTGTGGACACCGCAACAGTGGTCTGGTGTGATTTTTCCGACGAGTCCAGGTTTGATTCTCGCCGGACTTTTATATGGAGAGCGCCAGGTACCCGTTACCACCAAGAGAACACCATTGAACGACACCGTTACGGTGGTGCAGGATGGCTCGTTTGGGGAGGAATTATTCTTGGTTCCAGAACTGACCTGCATGTTCAGAGTTATAAGGCCACATCTATCAGGATGTCATTCTGGAACAACATTTTGATGATGATAGTACAAATATGATGTACGAATATGATATCGTAATTTAGTAGGATATTTTACGACGAATGAAAAATATTTACATGATGATAGTACAAATACTCAATAATGTCAATTTTGATTCAATTTTGACAAAACAATTGAGATAAAAATTGTTTTTTAAATGTTATAATTGTTTTTGAAAAGATTCTAAATTTAAATTGATTTTTAAAATAGTGATAATTTTAAAGGAATTTTTTTTAAAATTTATCTGAAAACAAATGATATTCGCATTCTATTATCGATTTAAATGAATTTTTATGTTTTAAAGAATAAAAAAAAAAGATAATTAAAGAAAATATTCGGTTAAATCGCAAATATATTTTGTATTAAAAAATATTCTTTATGTAAAACATATAAAAGTATGTAGTCATGTAAAACATATGAAAAAATTTTGTCTTGCATGTATTAATTCATGATATAATTTTTTTTTTTAAAGTAACATTAATTATACGGGAATGGCAATCGTTTGCCAATGAATCATTGGTTAATGTTTACAGTAAGACAAATTTTAGAATAAGAATTATAGCATAAGATCGTCTGCATTGTAAAGAGATAAAATTATTCTACAAAATTATGTTGGGAAGGGTTGAGTATAAATGAATGGCATGACTTTTAAATCTTAAAAATCCAAGGTCATTCTGTCACATAACTTATATTTATGTCCAAATAAATTCGTCTAGTCGTTAAATTCGCTGTGCAATTTCCGTTACAAAAAATTTCGGCTTCTTTTTGCCTCGCCCACAGCAAGGTCAGACAAGAGATGAGCACTCAGCAACAGAAAACGGCAAGGCAAATTCGGTGGAAAAGTCCTACCCACATTAAAAAACTACAAAAATAATTATTGTTTTCAAAAATTTTAACTGCAGTATTGATCATTGCCCGCTTTGTATTCATTCAATTTCCTATAAATGATATAAAAATTACAAAATATTTCATGGCTAAAATATATAATAAATTTTAAAAACAACAACAAATAAGTTGACTATTTCATTTTTTTTTCTCTCTATAATAATAAGAAAAAGGTTTTATTTTGAATTTCTTATTGGTTATATTATTTTACTAAAGCAAGTATAAGAAATAAATACAATTCATTATCTTGTATAAGTACTTTATTTTCAATTCTAAATTTTTAATACTAAATATTATGGTAAAAAAAAATCTCTTCTTATGGTATATCTTCTTATCTCATTAAATTCATTTATTTACTGAGATAAGAATGTATATATTAACATACAGTTTAACATCAAATAAATTGTTCAATTAAATTGGCTCAAAATTATGTTTATCTCCTTAAGATATATCTTTTATAACATTTCATATATTTTTTGTCAATGATTTTTGTTTCTTCTTTTAGTAAAAGTATCAGAAACAGCATATTTATAACATATAGTTTAACTATTAGCATATAGTTTAACATCAAACGAAATTAAATTTGCTCAAAATTATGTTTATCTCCTATTATATATCTTTAACATTTTATATTGTGTTTGTCAATGATTTTTTGTTTCTTTTTTTAGTAAAAGTATAAGAAGCATCATATTTATAACAGAAACATCAATTCCTCTTTTAATATTTGCAGTTATTGGTACTTTTTTTTTTTCATTACATTCAAACTTTATCTTATCCTTTTTATTTGTTTTGATAACAAAATTTGCATATTATTAAAACATTTTCTAAAAATTAGAATATACTTCCGTAAGAAAACAAGTTACATGTAAAACATAAGATTTCAAGCTCTAATACAGATTTTTTTAACATAAATTAAACGTATTTAGTTTTGCTATTTAAAGATTATTTTTGTCAATGATTAATTTTTGTTCAATAAAATAAAAGATTCACATTAAAATCATTACTGTGAACTCCATTCTAATTATGCTCAAATAGGCCATAATAGTCCAGTCATCATGGTCCAGTAATGGTTTATCTCATTTTCTGTAACAAATTTCATTTGTTTCTTCTCATGAAAAACATAAGATTATTCGTTTTTCCTTTGGGCATTAACATGAAAACATCATCATCATCATGAATAGCATGGAAGCCCAGGGTGGGCCAATGCTTTCCTTTGAAGAGATTTCCATGCATTCCTCTGGGTGACAATGGTCCTCCAATTCTTAACCTTTCGCACAGCAATATCTTTTTCAACTGCGTTTATCCATCACAACTTGGGTCGTCCTCTTCCTCTTTGTCCGTGTGGCTTTGCCAAAACGAGCCTTTTACAGGGTTTAAATCATTCATTCTAAATACATGAGCAGCCCAGTTCAATCTATTGATAAATTTTATAATATCTGGGTCTTTACAGCATTTATAAATTTCTGCGTTTGTACCGTCTTCTCCAACAATCACTTTCCCTAAAACCTCCAAGAATAGCCCTTAAGTTCTTCAGCACAAATATATCCAAATGGGCCTCATCAGATCTTGATCGGCCATGATTCAGAGCCATAGACTAAAATAGGTCTAAAAGGGTTTTATATAAGAAGAATTTAGTTTTTCTGCAAATGAACTGGGATTTAAATAGATTTCTCAACCCATAAAACGCCTTATTGGCAGATACAATTCTGTTTAATATGAAAACATATCATTTCAAATATGATAAGACAAGATAAGACATTCTTTCTCAAAATATCCTTCCCAGTGATTTAGGCTATTTCACATTTTTCTCTAAAAGTTGTTATCGACTTTATCATGAGGAAGTCCATTTTGATAAGTCAACTTAGTTCTCCAAGATGGTAGGAAAGATTAATTCCTTTCCGGAAGTCGTCTTTCAGAGGTAACGTCGTCATTCATAGTATTGCTTCTCAATTGCACGTCGTTTTTCTTCGTATTGTTGTATTGTTTTGTACGTATCGTTATCATGAAAAACCCGAAAAATTCCAACCTGTTTACGCGAGACGATCTTAAAGCAATGGAGGAAGGTGATTCATTCGTTTGCTAGTGCCATCGGGGTTTTTCTGAAAATACTACTGTGCCCAAAAAATAAGACCTATTATTATTTTGTTTTTTCAAAAACTCTTTATTTATTCTTCCAAATTTATTTCACCGCCTTCAAAGTAATTCCCCTCCGGACGCAATGCACTTATGCCAACATTTTTCAATCCTTAATGCATGCTAAAAAGTCATCGACAGGGATGGCCTCCAAAGTGCGTGGCGATTCACTTTGAATCTCTCCAAACGATTCAAAATGGTGTCCCCGGAGTGGTCTTTTGAGTTTAGGGAATAATCAGAAGTCGAACGGTGTGAATACGGTGGTTGTGGAACGATATAGATTACATTTTTGGCGAAAATGTCACGAAGAATCAATGTAGTATGAGCTGGCGCATTCAGTGTTTTCGTTACCAATCGAGATTTGACGCGTTCGAGGCCCAAATTGGAATTGATCGATACTTTTGCAATTTCAACATCAGCAGCAAGGTCTCTAATTGTAAATCGACGGTTTGCAAGCACCAAATCTTTAATTTTTGGACGTGAGCTCCGTCGGTTGAGGTTGATGGTCGACCAGAGGGCTCTTCGTCTTCAACGCGTTCTCTGACTTCTTTGAACTATTTATACTACTTGTAAACATTTCTTTCCAATATAGGAATGCTCACCGAATGCCTTCTCTGACATTCAGCAAACAAAATTTAATGCAAGTTCTTTGCTCAATGAATTCAGGCATTTCAAAAATCTCCCGAATCAGTTTTAGCGTCTCACAAACCAAGAGTAACTCAAACATTAATGAATATTTTGACGTCAAATTTCACACAGTCAAGGACAGTGCCAGCAACCTAAAAAAGAAGAAGAAAAAAATTAAATTCCATAAGACTGGGGAATTTTAATTGTAAAATGGGTCTTACTTTTTGGACACAGTAGTATAGCAATTTCAATATAATGAATGGCAACGACCTTAAGAACAACTACTTTATCCATTAAATAAAATATCTTTAAAAAATAATGCAAATTAAATGTTTTTTTATCCATTAAAATTATAATTATGTTTGCAATAAACAACTAATTTGGCAACGAGCCAACTGTGACGTTTAAACATTGAATCTGAGCATGGCAAAAGATCGTCCTGTGATTCATTCGCGTACCTTTTAGTGATAGACTACGTTCCTGACAGTCAGTCATTTTCCTCGTGCTGTTGATACAGCCAGGATGTTCATGAATATAAAAAGATAACTTATATATATAGCTCGTGTGACCCTACCAATTATTTTTAATGTTTAAATTCAATTCTTTCTTTTTTAACATAATAAAAATTATTTAAGATTATCCTGGAACAAGTTAGCCTGTTTAATGCCATTGAGCTATAAGTTTATATACTATTATCGCTATTTTGGGGCCTGAATGGCCGAGTGGCTAGCCCTTTGGCGCTCGGTGCCACAGGTTTCGGGTTCGAGTTCCGGCGGTGCCATGGATGTTTGTAGTGGTTCGGAATCCACTTTAAACCGTAGGTCCCGGTCTAATAGGATAGTAGAGCGTTACGGGGGCATTGTTACTCCGCGTCCGTGGCTTATCTTCAAATTACACGCGCCCCTGGGTAATGCAAAGTGAGTAATGTCTGTGCAGTGCTTGCCATAAGGCGTCCAAGACCAAGCTGTCTAAATTTTTGCCAGCTGCATTAGGAAAAAAAAAAAAAAAAAAATTATCGCTATTTTGAGACTGATTAGGGTCTTTTAGAATTTTAGAAATCAGAGAAAACTTCGATGAATAATATATTAAATCATCGATCACAGATCATACAGGACATTTTTATGAATAATAGAGAATAACTTTAAAACTTTAGTTGTTTTATCACTGTCATAACATTAAAACTTCGTTGTTTTAGCCATGTTATAATGTTAAAATTTTAGTTGTTTTTACCGTGTCATAACATTAAAACTTCGTTGTTTTTACCGTGTCATAACATGAAGACTTTAGTTGTTTTAGCAGTGTCATAATGTTAAAATGTTAGTTGTTTTAACTGGCCATAACACTGAAGCGTTAGTTGTTTTAATCGCGTCATAAACTTTAGAACTATAGTTGTTTTAACCATGTCATAAAATTAAAACTTTAAGTTGTTGAATTATTTAGTATTATTTAAAGCTGACTTTTTACGAGATTTCAAAATTAGTTAGATTTGGAATAATGTTTTTAAATATAATTAATTGTTTGTACGAGGTTTTATGATGTTTATCAAGGATATGAAGAAACGTTTTTATTAAACAAGAATAAAAAAAGTCATAACATTTCCTTCCAAACAGTCCTTAGTGTTTATATATAGCAATAATTCTTTCATTTAAAATGTTTTCAAACAGTTCAATATTATTTTAAGACTTTTAAAGCTCATTTTGAATGTTTAAAGCAAAAAATACCGGGGAAAATTGTTAAGCAATTAAGTTATTTACTTGAGTTAATGAAATAAATTAAATTTCATGGAAAATCTAAATTAGTTAAGTTACATACTAAAAAAACATTTTTCTAATAAAAAATGCAGGAAAAAATTTAAAACTAAGGGTATCCAAATAAATATTAATCAAAATTACATCCTAGAACAACGTAATGACAGGGTTTGAAACATTTTTATATTACTTAAAGAAAGAAGCTTTTACCTTGATTTCTACAGAAGGATTTTATTGAACAAAACAATGTTCTTTTAATATTGGAAAATTTTGTAGGCTGCATTATTACAATCAGAGATTTCTGAGTTGCTTAATACTGCTTTCGGGTTTCAATGTAAATGATTTTCTGAAAGTGGCCACGATAAGTTACTATGCTTACTTTTTAATAATACCTCAATATAAAATACCAAGTAATAAATGTACGCTATTCAGCAAATACTAGAAAATATTACTATCAAATACTGCAAGGAAATCTTCTGCTTTCATTATCATTGGCCTTTTTCGTACGCTGAGTATCATTGGCCTTTTCGTACGTTAGTTACCGTGGACGTCCGTTAGTTTTTTCTCCCTAGATGCTCATAGGAAACATAATTTCCTAAGCATGCGCACTATAACGGACGTCCTAATAACGTAATGCAAAAAACTCATTAATAATAATAAAAAAATATCAATAACGTTTATTTGGGTTTTAACCAATGAATTAAGATAATTGACAAAATAAAGGTTTCTGAACCAAATAATTTTTTTTTTTCCCCTATCCCTTTTCTTTTTTCACATATTTTTCCCTATTTTTCCCTATTTTTTTTTTTTCTTCCTTTTTTTTCCCCCTATTTACAAAAGCCATTCCAGATAAACTAAGAGACTATTTCCAACAGATTCTTAATTAGATATTTGAAATAACTAATATATATACATTAGTCAGGTTCTTGAAAGTATTTCTGGTTTTCCCTATAAATGTTACTTGATTAGTTTATTGCTGAAGACATTAAACAGAGCGAGAATCTAATTACAACTTGTTAAGCGAAGTTCGAATGCTATCAAGGAAACGCATTTTGTTATAAAACCTAATTTTTTTTTCTTGTATTAACTGCTAAAAATAAATGACAATTAATTTGTAATTGATTCTTTAATTTTATCTATAACATTAAAAAAAAAAAGTGAATGCTGATTGAGTTTGGCTGATTTTAAAATGAGACCTACTCGTTTTTTTTTTTTTTTTTTTTAATTTTATTAAAAAACGAGTAGGTCTCATTTATTTATCTGAAATTAGGGTAAAGTATTAAAAAACATTTATTTATTTAAATTAATACAGCTGAATTACATATTTTCATGTTATTGAATTAAAAATTCTATAAAATAATGTTTTGATTGCGCAAAATTTAAATATTTTGTCTTGTTTTGTTTCATTCAAAGATTAAGTGTGAGAGAGTTTAAAAACATAATTAATTATAGAATATAAAAATGTAATAATATGCATGAAATAGAAAATATTTAACAAAATATAATAATAATAATCCAGCTTTGTTTTAAAATAATAGTTTCAAATTAATATACTGTAATAACTTAGCAGAATGTCAAAAATATTCCAAATTCATACAAGAGGATAATGATGAATATAAAGATACTAATGGAAGATATTAGTTCATAATATTCAGCTTAAACAAATTATACGAAACTAAACTAGAAAAAGCAATAAGCCAGCGACCTCCAAACATTTTGCTCAAGTACCCTTAAGACGAAATTAATACATATGTACATATGTGGCCAAAAATTAAAATAGTTATTGATTATTTATTTTTAAAAATATACATACATTTAAATTAAATTACAAATTTATATTTTACGTTAGAATTTAATGTTAGCTATGTGATTTCATCTGCTTAGTAATTTCGCAAAATCTAGTTGGATGCCCTCCGTAAAGGCAATTCTAAAATTCCGTAAAGGCAATTCTGCGCTAACTTGTTGTTACTAATAGACCTGGTACAGTTTGGTTTGGTTTGTCACTCTACGGTCAACTTGTGCGCACGAGAGCTAAAAAGACCGGGACTTACTGTTTAAAGTGAATTCCGTACCGCTCACAAACATGTATGCCACCGCCAGGATTCGAACCTGAAGCCTGTGGTACCAAAGGCCAGAGCGCTAGCCGCCCCCTTGATATAGGAAAGCCTACACCAAGTCCAGAAAACCCCGTCGCAGGAGACTGGGTCATGGCTAAGGGTAATATGCAGCTTCACTTTTTAGCGAGGAACCACGAGGGCTGAAGACTGAAGACTGACTAAACCTCAAGACAAAAGCTACGCTTTAAAATGGTTTACGAACCACTACAAATATCCATCAAACCCTCCGTGACTCGAACCCGAAACTTGTGGCAACGAGCAGCACAGCGCTAAACACTCGGCCATTCAGGCCCTTAATCTAACTTACTTGATTTTAGCACTTCGTGCGGCTTGATGGCCGATTGGCTAGTTCTCTGACCTTTGGTACCACAGGCTTCAGGTTCGAATCTTGGCTGTAGCATGAATGTTTGTCAGTGGTTCGGAATCCACGTTAAACTGTAGGTCCCGTTCTAATTAACCCAAAGTGTACACAAAATGACCGTAGAGCACTTAGTACTTGGTTTTAATTGTTGCAGAAAACGCTACTTCCCATAGAAATGTGAAATCATATGGTAAGATTCCATTTCTTACACTCGCAAGTGAGCCTAGTTTTTGATGTACTCCTAATGATCACATTGCATACTTCTTGGATACGCATACCCTGCTTTGGAGATCACTGCCTTAGAGATTTAAGGACCCTCAAGTTTGAGAATCATTGGTATAGGAGGTTCCGCCGCCAGGTCGTGTTGATCCAGGCCGTTTCTCAACTTTAAGATATCGAATGAACGAAATATTATAAGAATAATGTCTGTAAATATTAAAACAATTTGAACATAATCAAAATATTAGATTTTAAAATACAAGAAGTCAAAATTCAGACTTTTTTTTTGCACAGTCTTTTGATAAATTTCAGTTGGTCTTAAAAATAATTATATATTAATACAAACTAATAAAAAAAAACTTGATCAATTCATCACCATTTATGGCATTTTTGTCGGCTAACTAAAATCTTGCAAAGCTGATTGATGGTGATTATGACAATGTGTGTAAAATAACCCACATCGATAGTCAAGCTGCCTGGTGGGAGTTTTCTGATTGTTTTCTTACACGACATACAAAAAGTTTATTATTATTAAAAGTCATTTTTAGTTATTCCTAAAAGTCCACTCGGAAGGGAAAAAATAATCATACATAGTATATGTGATCATAGTATACATGTATCATATACGTGTATATACGTTGTAGTATTCATCAACTGGAGGTGAGGAGGGCCTATGAGAGGCCTGATGGCCGAGTGGCTAGAGCTCTGACGCTCGGTACTATAGGTTTCGGATTCGAATCCTGGTGGCACGAGGGATGTTTGTAATGGTTCGGAATCCACTTTAAGCTGTAGGCTGTTTAAGCTGAAGCTTAAGTTGTTTTATCAAACCTTCAATGTTTTATATGACCGTAGAGCGTCAGGAGCCCAGTCCGACTTCTCTCTCACTCACATCCTTCCCAAACTGTAAACGAGCAATTCAGCTCTAGGCATAGTGATGTGGTATAATAGTAGTAGTAGGAGGAGGCCCTATGTAAAAAAAAAAAAAAAACCTTCCCCCCTTTTTTTTTTTTTTTATATTTCAAAGATATAGTAGTAAGACTAACTGTAAGAAGTAAGTTTACTGTAGTAAGAGTAACTACTTCCTCAGTGACCAGAAATACCGCAAATACAGCTGAATTAGTTCTTCCATAGTCATTTTATATTCCATGACCGATTGGTTTGGTTTATCTGTCGCTCTACGGTCATTTTGTGCACGCTTGCTTTAGGCTAATTAGACCGGGACCTACACTTTAATGTGGATTCCGAACCAACAACAAACATCTATGCCACCGCCAGGATTCGAACCTGAAACCTGTGCTACCAAAAGCCAGAGTGCTAGCTAATTGGCCACTTCCATGACTGAAGAAACAGAATAAAAAATATTTCTCAAAGTATGCATTTTATTAAACCTTCAATTAAATCACCTAAAAAAAAGGAACAATATTTCAATGGCAGTTATATCCTTCAACATTAAAATCGGGATTTGAAAAATACAATAAATGAAAAAATAAATGTCATAGCTGCTATGAAAATTTATTCATATTGATACTATTACATTGAGGGCTGAGGACCTGAATAGCAGAGTGGCTAACGTTCTGGCGCTTGGTACCACAGGTCTCGGATTCGCGTCCCGGCGGTGCCATGGATGTTTGTAGTGGTTCGAATCCACTTTAAATCGTAGGTCCCGATCTAACATGATCGAGAGTATTGCGGGAGTATTGCTACTCCGCGTCCGTAGCTTATCTTTAAGCTGCACGCACCTCCTTGATAGTGCTAAGTGCGTAACGGTGGTGCAGCGCTTGCCTTAAGACATCCAAGATAACTTGTCTAAGTGCTTGACAGCTGCATTAGAAAAAGAAAAAAAGTATTACATTGAGATTATAAATAATTTGCTTCATATTATATATATTTCATAAATAGTTTTCATACTGACATTTATTTTAATTTCCTTAAAAAAAGATTCAAGTAGGTAAGATTTATGATTTTCTTTACTATTTCTGACAAATGGCATTTTGCATCTTAGTTTTGTATTCAAATTCACTTCATCCTCGAACATAAAATTAAAAAAAAAAAAAAATTCCTTTTCAGAGCAAGTAGAATGGAACCCTGATTTCAAAAGCTTGAGAAGATCCGCCTTGATTTCATTCGATCAAGAAATAAACCACCCTTGGAATACCCAATATAGGTCACTAATATTACACTTTCCCATCTATCGGTGCAGACACAAAATCTCAGTTGATCCCCTTACCTACCGGAGCTTCGCCATTCCGCCGCGCAAGCAGAGGTGGCGCTGTTCGCTGTGCAGATCCGTTTCACGTGGGGACAACAAAGATTCTGCGGACCGAATATTCATTCAGTGCTCTGTCAAGTACTCGAACGTGTTCGTTTTTTGAAAACTACTGGAATTAACAACCGTGCCGAGTTTTTAGCGTTCCCCCCAACCCTTTGGCGGAGTTTGATTTGATTCAAGTAAGTTTGCCTTTCTTTAATTGCAGTCTTGTATATTAAAATGAACGTGCATTTTTTGACTGACAGTAACTTTTTTTCTTTTAGAATTTGATTTATATTTATGTTTTAATTAGAAACGTCAAACTTTTCTTTACATTTAACATTGAGAATTTTTTTTTTTTTTTTTTTTTAAATGCGCTTTAAAAATTTATTGTATGGTAGAATAAATTGAAAGTGCTTATTTATATGTCAATATTGTAATGTGTTTGTTTTAACTTAAACTTAAGTGTTTGTTGTAACTTAACGTAATGTATTTGTATAGTATAACTAATTGCTATATTAAGAAATTATCTTCAGTTTCAGTATGTCAGTGGCTGAAATAGAAGAATTAAAGATTAATTTATTTGTTTTAATTTACGAAATCCAATTATTGTACTTTCAGTATATTAAACAGTTTAAAGTTTTCAAGAAATTGCGGTTGTTCCAATTCGGTATTTTGAATTATTGATCTTGCACAAACTCCACCTTATGAATTTTATTGTCAATGGTGTTAAGTTATTAATTAAACATTTTATAAAATGATTTAAATCTTACGGTTTCCACGAAAATTTTATTGTTACAATCAAATAAGCATATATGTCACTTGAATTTAAAGGAATTGTAAAGGTTTTGTTTTAATTTGAATCAACATCGTAGTTTTTCTCTAATGATATGTACGAAATTAAAAATAATAATTAATTGAATATACATGCTTTTGTACGAACGCATGCATTTTCAATCTTCGTTAAGTTTTCAAAATTTTTTTAAATATTTGTATGAAGTTTAAAAAACAACTTTTAAACGATTGGATCCTATTTCAGTAATGAACTATTAATATCATATATAAGTACACATATAGCAATAAACGAACAGATTTAAAATATTTTTTATAGTCACTACTTATATATATTTGAAATTAAATAGTGCTTTGAATTTAATTTTATATTTAAACCTGTTCCATGGTCTCTTGATGCAATAAGAGATTTGATCCTGTAGCATTCTTGGAATTCAAATTGTATACAAAATCGCGGAATTGTTCGGTTCAATTAAAAATGCAAGACTTTTTAATTTTATACTTCTGGTTTTTACTTTCGTAAAAGTATGTAGTTTTTGATTATTGAATGGATATATACTGTGTACTCCAGTAACATTTCCCAATCGTGCTGAAATGTATTCTTTATGAATTGGTTAAAAAACAGAAGGTTTTTTTTTTTTTTTTTAACTTTTTTTGTCTAAAATAACCGTCTTAAATTTTATAGTTTTTTTCTCTAAAGTGCAGCTTTTTCTCTATTTAGTGCTGTTTGAAAAATGTTGAGCAAAAATTGAACTAAATTCTTAGTCTTCAAGTTCTACTCAAACATCTTGCACCTCATGAAAAGTATATGAATTGACATTAGCTAATTTGAAATCACCTTTTCGCGCTGTTTAGTTCAAATTAAGGTTGCAGAGAAAGTATGAGATTGTATAATTCTTTTAATTATTATAATTCTTTTGAAAATCACCGAACTAATTATCCTTAAAATGTTGCATTAATTATGAAACATGCTTAGTTCGCTGTTTCGCAAACTTGCACCTGGAAAGTTTCTGAGAAAAAGAAGAAAGTACGTGACTTATATCATCAATCGATGCATCAACGCTGTTGAACAACAAGAAAGGTCGAAGTAGTAAAATAAACTTCCATGTTTACAAAAACGGCTAAACTGTTTTACAACCAAAACCTGTTGGTTACATTAAGAACTGATTTCATTTCTTCATAAATCACTGGACACCCCAGAGTCGCCCTACCTTGCTTATTTAGCTTGTTTGTGGGTTACCCTCTTCTATCCCCCCATAACCCCCTTCCTTTTAGGGAAACTAGCCGTTCCAAGAATGGCTCATCGTTCGTCACTAAAAAGTTATTTGTCACGCCAATCTCCAAACTGCGCAAACCAAACTTCAAGGCGTACCGGTTTTACACCCGCTGTCTTGGGCATGACTCACAAAAGCCAGCCTTTCGGTTTTGGACTAGGTGCATGTTCTTCGGTTTTCTGTTTGCAGGTGTAGAACGTATGTAGGCGAGGTTTATGGGTACGGACTTAACGGTTGCTTATTTATAGACAGGCTGTGTGCAACTTCGTGAGGAAAGTGTTAGTCACTTCCATCCAGAAAGCAGGATGCCATCCACATGCTGTTGATGTGTCGATAAATTTGTCATGTTGACTTCCGACTTGTAGAAAGGTTGCATTTTATGTAGAATCTGCTATTTATATCTCATAATGGGTAGCCTACATTTTCAATAAGTTTCGTTCTACATTTCGCTACATTTTCAAATATAAATATGTTGGCTAATTCTGATCTAAATACAAAACTTTTTTATGTGGTTTATTTTAGGAGCTCGTAAATTTAATAAGGAATGTAATCTACCATTTTGAATGTCATCTAAATGATTGTGCTTTTTCGATACTCGCAATTTTCTTGACGTCTAGTTGCAGTACCACTTGCATAATAAACGCGTTAAATATTCTTGGATTATTTGCGAAGTTAACAGTAAAATTTTAATATACCTGAATTGAATTAAGATAAAATGTATGACATTAAATCTTTTTCAGAAATTGTTGAAACTTTTACTAATTTTTTTAATGTTAAAATTATTAAAACCTTTTTAAATGTTTTTAAAAATTTCAACAAATATAAATGAGAATTATAAAAGAAAATGGTCAGCATTTGGGTCTTCCGATATTCCACATGCAAAAAGCAGATTCGATTTAAAACATGGTTCACGAACTGTAAGGCGAGATTCACAAGAGACATGCAGATCTGTTGAAAGGGGCGCGACTTCCTTAGATGTAAATTGGATGATTAAAATAATAAAGGGAATAAGTAAATAAAAAAAATAATAATAAATGGATATTTCAGTAATAATTCGGTATAAAAGTAATGGTAATAATTCGGTATAAAAGCAAAAATGGTAATAATTGGGTATAAAAGTAATAAATGGTAATAATTGGGTATAAAAGTAATAAATGGTAATAATTGGGTATAAAAGTAATAAATGGTAATAATTCGGTATAAAAGTAATAAATGGTAATAATTCGGTATAAAAGTAATAAATGGTAATAATTCGGTATAAAAGTAATAAATGGTAATTCGGTATAAAAGTAATAAATGGTAATAATTCGGTATAAAAGTAATAAATGGTAATAATTCGGTATAAAAGTAATAAATGGTAATAATTCGGTATAAAAGTAATAAATGGTAATAATTCGGTAAAAGTAAAAATGGTAATAAAAAAGTGGTAATAATTCGGTGTAAAAGTAATAAATGGTAATAATTCGGTATAAAAATGGTAATAAAAAAGTAATAAATGGTAATAATTCGGTAAAAGTAATAAATGGTAATAATTCGGTGTAAAAGTAATAAATGGTAATAATTCGGTGTAAAAGTAATAAATGGTAATAATTCGGTGTAAAAGTAATAAATGGTAATAATTCGGTGTAAAAGTAATAAATGGTAATAATAAATGGTAATAATTCGGTGTAAAAGTAATAAAATGGTAATAATTCGGTGTAAAAGTAATAAATGGTAATAATTCGGTGTAAAAGTAATAAATGGTAATAATTCGGTGTAAAAGTAATAAATGGTAATAAAAAAGTAATAAATGGTAATAATTCGGTGTAAAAGTAAAAATGGTAATAAAAAAGTAATAAATGGTAATAATTCGGTGTAAAAGTAATAAATGGTAATAATTCGGTGTAAAAGTAAAAATGGTAATAATTCGGTGTAAAAGTAATAAATGGTAATAATTCGGTGTAAAAGTAATAAATGGTAATAATTCGGTGTAAAAGTAATAAATGGTAATAATTCGGTGTAAAAGTAATAAATGGTAATAATTCGGTGTAAAAGTAATAAATGGTAATAAAAAAGTAATAAATGGTAATAATTCGGTGTAAAAGTAATAAATGGTAATAATGAATGGAATTATTAATTGTTAGTCTATTAGTAATTTTCAATTTCAAATCTAAAATATTAGATTGACTGTTCTCAAGCGTATTTATAGGGGATTAATTTTTATTTGGCTGTTATCAAATCATAAATCAATCTAAATATTAAGTTAAATAACCATATGACTTGCTGATTGTATATTAGTTGAAGAAAGTTTTAAAAACAATTTTCTCGTTTCATTACACTCGCGACATTTAAACGCATTTTTTGGGGAAGGGATCGTTACATTTCAGTGTAAAATTGGTCAATTTGAATTAATTTTTTAGATATTCTTAACTTACATTTAAAAGGATTTTGCTAATAAAAAATAAACTAGTTTCAATACTTTATTGTTTTTTTTTTTATCCCCAAAATGGTTTAGGGACACGTGTAAGTTAAAGTTTGAGAACCACTGAACTAAAATAAAATTCTAAATAAAAATTTCAAAAAATATAGGAATACAAATGTTATATAATCGAATCTAATATATTTTTTTGACTAAAACTTTCCTTTTTCACTCAGCAATAATCAAACTGTCGTATATTGCCATCTGTTGAATGCATAGCTAATAAATGAGAAATAGCCTCAACCTCTTTTAACCACGGAGGCAGAATGGACTGCCAGTATTGATTTTCGTCCGAGAATTGACATTGATAGCGGAGAGAGAAGGCTGACTTCTCAGACGGCAGTTTTTTCTCTTTTGTAAATCGATTCTCGTTCCTTTTGTTTTGTCTGGACTTGCCAACTGACCTGCATCCGTCTTTTTCGTGTCAATACACCGAGTGACTCCTCGTGGGGGGGCAACGGGCGTACCTGTTACGGAGTTCCTAGGTGGTTTTAAGAACCACGATACCTCCACATCTTAAATTAGTTACAAAATTAGCATTAAATGTAGTTGCTTCAATTATAGCACATTAATAAATAAAAGGAAAAGCATCAATTGCTTGAGAAAACTCCTCGTGGGGTGAAGGTACAGGAAGTAAATGTAGTAGAAAATGCAGTTTCTTCTTCAGAAACGTTCTTTTCTACAAATTCCTTTTATAGACGCGTTGTGTTCTTTGATGTACTTTTAATTTCTAAAGAAGCTTTTTTTATTTGTGTGATTCATCTTTGAACATTCGACTGCATTCGACATTCAGTTAGTTTTTGCAATACTTTTGCGAAATTTATATGTAGAAATTTTTTAAATTCATTCGCTGCTATTGGCCATTCTAATTTTAAAATGTAGTTACTCGTAGTAAAATGTTGTGCGCAAATGCATTATGGGATATAATTTGTAAATTTAATGTATATTATAAAGATTTTTGATTTATATATGGAAATTTTTTTATTTATTTAAAAAGCTCAGATCAGCTTTAGATCAGTAATGTTGCTATTTAAGCCGTGAAAATCTGACATTGCATCTTTGCAACTAAAATTTATTTAATTTAAATTTATTATTTTTTGAAGTACCATATTCTTCATGGTTTCAACTAAAAACCATAAAGAATTCACTGTACTTCTGTTACCAGACAGTCAAATCTATAGTCAACTGCGTATTCCAAATACTATATATTAATTAGATAAGGTGCATAGAAATTCTGCATAAATTACATTTAGAGATATTGATTCGATCAATACTGTTGCTATTTAAGCCATGAAGATCTAAAATTGCATTTGTGCAACTAATATAGGAATATTATTTCAAGAGATCAAGTTAGCACAGAAGATAGTTGAGTGGATAAGGATGATTTACATTATTAATTCTATATTATAATACAATTATTTTTTGTAATTTTTTTAAAGCATATAGTTTTCAACTAAAGCTCATAAATAATTCATTATACGTGTTATCTGACAGCTAAATGTATAGACCACTGCTTATTCCAAATACTACATACTAATTATCAGATGAAGTGCATTCTGCTTAAATTACATGTAGTGGGAAATTCTGCATAAATTACACTCGGAGATATTAATTCGATCAATACTGTTGCTATTTAAGCCATGAAAATCTGACATTGCATTTGTGCAACTAATATAGGAATATTATTTCAAGAGATCAAGTTAAGAAGAATGATTTACATTAATTCTATATTTAAATACAAATCTTTCTTGTAATAATTTTTTAAAGTATATCGTTTTCAACTACATCATAAAGAATTCATGTTGTTATCAGACAGTTAAATCTATAGTGAACTGCATATTCCAAATACAAGTTACTAATTGTTTCATAAGATGCATAGAAATTCTGCGTAAATTACATTTAAGAGATATTAATTCGAAACTTTAAAATGACGACTTCAATTGTAATTCGAGTTTAGCATATCTTTGTTACTCGATAGGACAAATAATTCCTTGAATCCAAACCATATATACATTTTTTGAAACAAAGTTGATGTAATCTCACTCATCAGACAATGCGTCATTTAATACTTCAGGCAATTAACATTTCTCAACTGGAGGGAAATTTCCGACACAAATTGTGACCTTGCATTCAGCGAGTTTAACTTGAACCGGCATTGTTTTTCTTCGAAAACTGGAGATGGGCAACTTGACGTTTGTGTCAAAACGTTTCTACAAGTGGAAATAGATTTTGAAGAATTTTTTTTTATTTTCATTTTCACATTTCTCAAGGCCAATTAAGAATCATTCTTGCGTAATCGCTTTATATATTTTTTTTGCAGTTAGATTTATCACTACCGCTCGGAACTTGGAAGAAATATTTCCGTATTCGATATTTATTGATTACCTGTTTTTATCGCTTCCTGTGCCAAGCTGTGTATTTCACTTATCACGCTTTCGATTTTACTTCCGAGAGTTGGAGATGGAGTGTGTTGGTTGTTGGTCTTGCCAGGTAGTCAGTGGGGTGGAAACTTTCCTTCCGTTGAAGTCGGCAAAGGTAAATTGTGTTCCTTTTTTTTTCTTTCTCTGTTTTACTACAGATATGCGTACCTAGCATGCCTTTAACTTCTCAGTTTAAAATTCCATATACTTTTTATTGATCTTTGAACTTATTTCTGACTTGTGCTTTAGACTGAAAGTTATCTTAACCCATTGGACACTTTCTTGGAAGTTTAAGTCAAAGTAAATATCTAATACTATATAGTAATTTTATTACTTGATAGTATTGATAGCGTAGTATTACTGAATTATTTATAGTATAGTATTTATAGTACAGTAACACCTTGTATCGCGCTGTTATTTATCGTCCCATTTATGGGAAAATAATAAAATAGGATTTCAAGATTTCTAATTTTAAAGTTTAAAAATAAAAATCTTGAAATTCTTTTGTATGAATTTTCCCATAAATGTATTGCAGAAATATTGCCACTGCTAAAACTTCATCTAATTTTTGAACATATATAGATAATATTCGGGTTTATTTCCCCAAACCATTTTAGTGGCGTGATGGCCGATTGGCTAATGCTCTGGCCTTTGGTACCACATGCATTAGGTTTGAATCCTTTCGTTGGCATCGATGTTTGTAGTGGTTCGAAATCCACGTTAAACTATAGGTACCAGTTCTAATTAGTCTAAGTGTACAAAAAATGACAGTAGAGCGTCAAATCAAGCCCGTTTTTTTGTTTCCTGACATGCGCGATAGGGCTGTATTAAATTTTAAAAGAAATAGATTGATTTGTTGAACATATATTCATTTCAATGAATGCTTTTTTTGAACACGTTTTATTGATTCAAGTAAAGAGATAAATTCGTTACTTTTTGTATTTCATTCGACTTTGAATTTTATAAATTGTCTAATATTAAATGCTATTCATTATATATTTCAAGGAATTTTTTAAAATACATATAAAATGGAATATTAAATAATTTCATGTTAAAATTGTCTTAATGGTCCATGCAATTACTCCACATTTATAAAACGGCTTTGTAGATTACAAATGATTTCTTAACTTCTAAAGTAACCAAAAAGCTAAATGTGAAATAATTATCATTTAATGTATGCTTTATTTATATGAATATTGAAAAAAATTATAGGTCTTTCAAATGATGACATTCTTTTCATAACTACACTAGAATCATTTCATATTTGAAGAACATAATTCATAACTTACATGGGCTGAAAAGTTATATTTTAAATTTTATTTCATAAAGATTTTGATATTTTTAGAATTAAAATAATTTTCTGTATCAAATCATTAATTTGCTGCTATATGTTGATGATAACTTTGAAAATATTTGCATTTCGGTCCAGAAAGACTTTTCTCGATTCAAAAATATAGCACAATGTCATTCATTATGGTGTTATGTTGATTAACATTGAGAACTGTGCCAAATACAATGTCTTATTGTAGGCTATTGAAATTCGTTGTAAACTGAGCTCATTGTTTAAATTTTTTTTTACAAAACCCAAAACTCTTGAGTTAAAAACGATTAAGTTGAATAGCTGTTTTAAGAATGTTGCTTTTTCGAAGTCATTAGAGCGTTAAATTTTCATTGATTTATCAAATTTCAAACCACCAAAGAACTGAAATTATATTGTTTAGCAAAAACTTTTCTTTTGCTTGCTGTAAGTTGGTCTTAATTTTCTTGCGAAATACGGTGACCCGATTTACTTGTGTCTTCGTGAACAGCAGCCGATTGTTTGACGCTCCAGTTAATAAGCAATTCAGAAATTTCTTTTGAAATATTGTCGAGAAAAAATGAATGCTCTTGCAGCTCCTTTGTACGAAACGTTGCATAATTTGTGTTGAGTAAAAACAAGAAAAATATAGGTTTTTCACCAATGTGCTCGAAGACCGTTGAAGGTGACCTTGAGTTTGCGCGTGTTGTATAAAACCATCGCGTGCACAAATTTTTTTTTTTCTTCTTAGAAGCGAAAATTTTCCAATTTTTTCTACTTCATGATTTTCCGGTACTTGGGCGTCAACATTAGATATCAAATCAATTCGTGTGTTGAAAATGAGAGGTCACTTTTCCTACGGATCATGGAGTAGTAGCATCACGCAATTTTAATTTGTTTATTTAGTTGGTATTCTAGTCGCTTGGTGTTTCCAATGTTAATTATCAAATTATTTTAAAGTTAATTTGGTTATTTCCCACAAAAATTATCTGAATTGGAAAAAAAAGGATAGTTTTGTATTGGATCTAATCTGGATTGTCTACGAATCTTTGTATAATTGTCTATTTGGTTACCAATAACTCATAATAGCCTATCATAATAGAATGACGTAGAATCCGAAAATATTAACCGACGTATATAGTAATCAACAGTATTTGTTTGAGGCTTAGTTTTAAAATGTTCTTTGCTACCGATTATGATTACTTGAAACAGCTGATGAACCTTTCATCTGTTAATCCAATGATTATGAACAATCCTTGAACAAGCCTTTTTTTCCTCGCCGCACAAAATGTCAGTCCTCATTTTTGTCCTATTTGACAAAGCACTTTATTATGACTTCTAAAATGTAATCACATTTAGTTGGTAATAGTCCATTTACCGAAACCGTGGTTTCATGAAGCCATTTTATCACTGATCGGACTTATTTGTTCTTATACTGGTAACTTGATGTCAGATTCATTTGATAAAATGTATGCGATTTTTGTCGCCGGTTGGGCAGTTTTTCTTTGCATTTGAATGTGTTTTTTCTCCTTCCTTTCTGTATAAACTATCTGCAAATCTTCGCGAATATACCCGCGCACGGCTTTCTTCTGTATTATCTAGCTCTGTTGGTTATTTATTTATTTTGTGTTTAATTTTTTAATGTAATGCTTAAGTTCCAAAAATTAGTTAAACTGGACACAAATAAATCATTGGACACAATTCAGTTGGGAAAGTTTACAAAATTAACTACTCTGATGAAATCTAAAGTTTTTACAATATTTCAAGCATAGGTATTACAATTGAATTCCTTCTGCATTAGTTTGTGTTATATTTAACATTGTATACTATTATATGCATAATTTGTTTTTATAAAGATTGAAGGAGGATTGTTGCTTTTTCAATTAGCAACATAATTCCATATTTAAGTATTTTGCAGTAATATAAAACTAAATGGTAAATGAAAAATTGATTACACTCAATGTTCTTATTATATTGGATTTTCTTATCCATTGCCAACTCATTTGAAAAACAACTTAAATTGAATATATTGCCATTCACTTAAGTGACTTTTTAAATTCCTTTTTAATTTGTATGAGAAATTTAAAGTCTGTATATGAATTGTGTTAACTACTAGCGAAATATTATGTATTTATAACTTTAAATAGTTGTTTCGAAATTTTAAAAATTGAATCTTTTAAATGTAAGTTTATATAAAATACAAAGTTTTAATAAATTAAATTTTATCTGTAATGCATATCTTAAGCTAATTTTTTAAATAAATTGATGCTAGTTCTAAAATTCTTCAATGAAATGTTAGATTTTTCTTAAACTATTGAATCCAAGAATTCCAAAACGAGATTTTTTTTTTCCTTCCCACTTCTCTCCTACAAATTATTCCAAAAGCACTTGTTTGACTAAATCCCAGTCATAGTTGGCGAAACATAACGCTTTCTCGTATATATACGCGTGCGTGCTCCCAACACCGCTATTAATTTCAAACCTCGAAGTGTATGTATGCTCTTCTGTAAACGTTCAATATTTATTTTTCTGGAGCCGGTACCCAAGCCAAGAGTGCCTGATTTGAATGTTTATTGTCTTATGTGTAAATGTTGGTAACTCTTGAGCTGCGTACAGTTTGCTGAAATATGTCTCGTTGTTTGCTTTGTCAGGTCGTAAACTATATTGAACAGTAAATTTTTTTTGAGGGAAATTCACGCGGATTTAAGAGATTCTCGCTGGAAATTTTGCAAAGTGCAGCCTGCATGTTTGCGTAGGTTAGTAACTTTCTGCTCGTTATAACAAAGGCTAGTGTTTTAGAAATGGCCTGATTTGTCAAGCTTGCTTTTTGTGCTTCTCGAACTATCATGCATGATGTGAGTAGTAATTATGTTTAAATTCGTTTGTACGTTTTAGTGGGGTTGTTCACTAAAGTACAACAACGTTTATGACACTTAAACGCTATTATGAAATCTTCATTTTCGAAGTTGTTAAACACAAAACGTACACCATAAAAGAATTGAACATGTTTATCATCGTTGGTCATTTTGGCTTTCTTTTTTGATGTAATCGTAACAAATTCAATATTATATTGATACTATACTCATCATAGGTGGCTTTCTTTTTCTTTGGCGTAATCGTTGCAAATTTAATATTATACTATACTCACCCCGAGCGGTTTGAGCTAGAGCTCTCAATTCTCGGTACTTATGTATTAACGATACCTTGGCGACAGATTTGGCGGTTTTAAGTGTCGCCAATCTAACGGCTACAGATTTGGCGGTTTTTAAGTGGCGCCAATCTAACAGCTGCAGATTTGCTGAGTTTTGACGCCATTTTGTAGTGCTACGAAAATGCGTATTTGGGATTTGCCAGAAACAGAACAAGATGCAATTTTATTTTCTCAGGAGCGAAATATTTTACCAAAACAACGAAAATGTCCCAATGCCCATGACATGAAACTTTATTTCGGTAAACGTAAGTTTTGGAAATGCAATTTCAGTCAGTGTGCTTATCGTGTGGGACTTAGCGAATTGAAAGCGTTTTGATTTTAAATGAAGTGTTTTATATATTTTATTATTTGTAACAAAAAAATTTTTCTAAGCGTTTTGGTTTTAAATGAACAAAAATTTTAAGTGTAGATTGGCGCCACTTCAAAACCGCCAAATCTGTAGCTGCGGTTGGCGCGTGTGCTCTCCATTGGCGCAACTGTCGCCAAGGTATCGTTAATACGTAAGTACCCAATTCTCTTACAATGTACTTTTATGTTTAACATTTCTTTCATTGCAGGACATCTTGGCCTTTTCCGTATTTAGCGTAATCGTAGCAAATTCAATATTATACTAAGCTCACCAGAGCCTTCTATACTATGCCCACTATAGTGGCATCGCAATTTAGAACAAACATTCCGAGATGGTATGTGGGGAGGAGTGGAATTATCGCTCTCCTCCCAATGGAATTTCTGTGGCCTGATGGCCAATTGGTTACCTCTCTGGCCTTTGGTACCATAAGCTTCATGTTCGAATCCCGGCGGTAGCATGAATGTTTGTGAGCTATTCAGAATCCACGTTAAACTGTAGGTCCCGGTATAATTAGCCTAAAGGTTGTGCAAAATGACCGTAGAGCAACAAACAAAACCAATGGAATTTCTCGCATAATTTATTAGAACCTTCTCCGTCAGACACTTTTGATTCTGCTTTCTTGCTAGGCATTGAAGTAAGACGGGAAGTTCCGATTTGAAACCACATGTATTGTCTCATTTTATTACAGGACACTGATGGTTAACAAAACTTTTATAAACTATACCATTTTTCTAAATCTTTTCATTTAAATTTTTAAGAAACAGCAGATGGAAAATTAAAAAATGTTTTTAATGCATCTAATAATTCTGCATGAATCGGGTTGCCCTAGGTACTAGAAAATGGTTTTACTGAAGTACAAAAAGGTAATCTCTTCATTTTTTTTAAAACTATTTTATATTAATTGAATACTTAGCAGAATATTTAGACTGTTGATTTAAAATTGATTTAAATTTTGCATTAATGGGTGTTTCAAAATAGTTAGACAAAAAAAAAAAAAAAAAAAAAAAAAATCACTGTAACTGAATCAAATTATGATGACTTGAGAACTATTTACTCGACACTTGTATCAGTTGAATATTAGCTTGCTATCCTCCACTGGGAAGTCTGGAAAGGACTGTGTCGTTTCAATTAACGCGAGGATGGGAAATGATTCTGAAACCTGAACCATCTTTCGCTCATGAGATTTGCTCTGTGGATTGGTCATGGGACACTGGTTCACTAAGTTAAACATCGCATCGCAGTGTGGAATTTCCCATCATTTGCAGCTGTAACGGAACTTGAGTTGAAATCGTATGGGTGAGATCTTGCAGTTAGCTAGAATTCATGTGATAAACAAATCGAGTTATCGGAAATACCCGTGCACAAGTTAGTGTAACTTATTCAATGTGCTTATCAAAAAAACTGATTGCAGTTATTTTTTTTTTTTTCCTTGTGTGTTTGCAAAAAAATAGTTTTACATGAGAAAAATCTTGAGCTTATAAATTCATTTAAATATTTCATCTTTCTTTTTTTGTTGCTCAGAAGTTAACGATTTAAAATATTTTTTTGTTTAAAGAAAAACAATGAAATCCATGGCTTATTTATTTTTGTTTTAACATATTTTAATCCGAGTATGTGAAAAATGCAACTGGTCCTGTAAATGTTGGTGTACTACTAAAATTATTTTTTTTATTGAGATTTCCGTATCAAATATATCTTTTTAATATATGAATTAATTTTGATCTTCTGAGTATTTCAAATAAAATTATCGTAAAGAAATAAACTTCACATTTATCTTTTGAAAAGATTTTAAGTTTTCTTTCTTCAGTTGAGATTGCTCATGAAAATGAAATAAAACAAAAACAAATATTCACTAAATCCAGTATTTTCATTTAATTCCATGAACACATTCAGTGCATCATATTTTAATGTACTCATAAGTATTTATCAGCAGTCTATTAAAAGTGATAATGGCAACAACTTTTAGGCTTTCCTACGCGTGAAAAATGGCAACAAAATAAAAAAAAGGCAACGGAAATTACGTCATATATTTCTTTGAACGTCAGATAATTGGTTTTTAGGTTTCCTGTCACTCTTTGAATCGCTTTAAATTACATTTATACTGAAATATTATAAATGACTTTCCACCAGATACTAAATCCCGAGTAGAAAAACGCCAGCCAATGGAAACCTGTGTTGGATGGAGAATCAGGCTTCTGATTGGCTGGCGTTTTATGACTGGAGATTTTGATATCCGGTGGAAATTCACCTTAATCATATCGATTTTATGAAACTGGGATTTTCATTTCAACAAAGTATTATTAAATTATATGAAAATTGTCGTCTTTATAATTCAGTGATTACATTTCTGTGATTAATGTTAATTGAATAGAACGGTTTTTCATTTAAATTATGCCATATAAATAAGAATCATGATTCTGTCACTGTATCATGTTAGAAAATTTATAGAAACTTATTTTACACCTAATTTCATGTAAACGTAGTGCATTCCAGCGTGGTACTAAATGAGATTTAAAGAAAAAAACGCATGTTTATATGCTTAGAATTTCGACAGAAAAGTTTCTTTTCTTTATTATTTTAGAATACGTTTCCCTGCCACCTTGAAGTAGTCAATTAAGGCAGAGGAATAACTTAAAACTGACCTTGGACATTCCACCACCACGCACGTTCATTTGTGTCTATACTTCAGGAAGTCGGTCTACGTTGTTTAAAATATCATTACTATAATGGGCTTAATGAGCGGAAGTTTTCTCAAAAGAAAAACACTTGAAAGATAAAAACCAGTTACAAAACTCACCACTGAATAGTTTTTATCATCGCTAAATATGTATTAATGTAACACAATGGCATGAAGAGATGGAAGGCTTTTGATAAGAACATTAAATGGTTATTTGTGACTAATTCGGCATTTTAATGGTGAAATTATATGGCTGTTGACAATGCTGGCTATAGTCTGACAAAAGGTGAGATTGGGATATTCATTCACGTTGTTGAACGTTTAGACGATTACGTGGGTGACTTGTACAATTTGCGCTAAAAGAAGTATGCTAGGAAATACATTTTTAAATGCAAAAACCATTCTACTTGGCAAGTTATATGAATAAATGTTTTTATGTATCTTTTATGCGATTAAAAAATCTGCATTTGTGAGTCGTATAGAAAAACACGCTGGAAATTTCCAAACAACCCAGGTGGCTTGATGGCCAATTAGCTAGCTCTCAAGCCTTTGGTACCACAGGCTTCAGGTTCGAATCCTGGCAGTGGCATGGAAGTTTGTTAGGGGTTTGGAATCCACGTTAAACTGTAGGTCCCGGTCTAATTAGCCTAAATTGTACACAAGATGACCGTAGAGCGACAAACCAACGCAACCCAAACAGCCTGACTGCTAATATCTAATTTGTCGCAAATGCCATAGCTTCTTCGTTTCTGTAAACATGACTGCAATGCACGTCGCCAGCGGATTTGAACTTTTGTTCCTGCATAGTGTGCACTATCACCTCATTACAAATCAAACGGATTTAGTGTACGAAAAATAACATGGTGTAGGATGGTGAAATTTTTTGATCGCAATATATCACTATTTTTTTCAAATGCCTTTTACTGATTTAATATTGTATTTTACGATTATTTCCCCTTTTTATCCCACTCTCGAGGCAAGATGCTGAGCATCACAAAACCATCGAGTGTCCTCGTTTTTTTTGAAACAGTACCTACAACAAAGCCGTTAGCTGATTGAACCTCCTGCGAAATCTCCTTAAAATCTGTGAAATAGAATTCATGAATATCTATATAGGATCTATGAAACTAAATTTGTTGTAACTTAAATTATTTTGCTCCTATTTTCCCACCAAATGTAATTAATGTTTCAATCTCGGCTTATAGGTAAGAGTTATTTTTGTAATGTAGAATTCGTCAAATTTATTAGTGTAATCTTTTAATTTCGGCAATTCGTTTTTTTTTTTTTTTTTGTATGGTTTGATATGAATTTGAAATACCAAATTAACATGAATAATCTTATTAAAGTACATATATTGAAGACAAAGAACTATTGTGAACTCAAGTGTCGTTTCAAAGTTCATAGAAAATTTTATACCTGATGAAAACAAACTTTTTCTAAATGTGCAAGGTAAACAAAAGCATTGTAAAATTCCATACACTACGAACTTACCTCTTGGTTCCCAACCCAAAAGGTCCGCTGTTGAGATGCAAGTGTCTCATACTCGGAATAAACGTCACATGATTCACGTTCTTTATGTTGTGTATGCAGCTTTCATATGCAGTTGGAGTTATTTTGCATTGCTTTTCATCAGATTTATTTGATCAGTTTTCTAATTTTGCATCAATTTTATTGCAGCTCATGCGTCTGCAAATACACGAATTTTCATTGCCTTTGCATGAATTTCCGAAGGAAAGAATAATTTTAACATTAAAATTTTCTTCTTAAATTACAGTTTATTAAAACAAAATTTTAAATCGAGATTGCATCACTCATACGTGCTCACTTTTCACAATCTCAGATGATTTTCAGTGTCTGCTATTTCTTTCTAAAAGTTGACTTTGAATAGCTTTATACCGAAATGTTCTGTTTAAGTGACATATATTTACCTAACTAATGTAAGCTGCGTCCACATTTGAAACACGACGATCTTTTATTTCGTGGCATGGATTGCTGGTGGAATTTTGAATCTTCTCCTGAAATGGAGAGTGACCGGATTTCATTAGGGTATTCCGCAAAACCGATCCCAACCGAAAATCAATACCAACTGGCCAAATCCGAAAATCAATCGAAAGCCACGTTAAACTGACTGTCCAGGTCTAATTAGCCTGAAGTGTGCAAAAATGACCGTAGAGCGACAAACCAAAACTCCAAAACCAATATTCCCTTCCCTGTAACATAGGAAAAGAACCCTTAACAAAACAACCTTTAGAAGGGATCCCTTAACATTTTACAGCTGGTTTTCAAGTAATGCAATCTTCCAAGAGTTTTTTTTTTTTTTTTTTTTCTTTCTAATGTAGCTGGCAAACACTTAGACAGCTTGGTCTTGGATGCCTTAAGGCAAGCGCTGCACAGACGTACTCACTTTGCATTACCCAGGGGGCGTGTAACTTGAAGATAAGCCACGGACACGGAGTAACAATGTCCCCGCAACGCTCTACGATACTATTAGACCGGGACCTACTTTTAAAGTGGGTTCCGAACCACTACAAACAACCATGGCACCGCCGGGACTCGAACCCGAAACTTGCGGTACCGAGCGCCAGAGCGCTAGCCACTCGTCTATTCAGGCCCCCATCTTCGAAAAGTACGAAGTATTAAAATTCGTCAATTTTTATCCTTGCATTATATTGGGGGAAAAAAACTTTAAAAATTGCACACAATTTTTCGTGAAAATTGTGTGCATTTTTTTGTATTCTATTTAGTTTTAATCATTAAAAATTGCTATTATAAATTTATGTATTCGTATTTATTGTAAATGTTTTTAATCTCTGCATTTATATCTATATGTTTACGTTTGATATTTTTAAGATGCAAAATTTCAATTCAGTTTTTTAAATCGGATCTTATGCAGTAATTTTATAATCAAGATTCAAATTTCTTAGACCGGTTTTTTTTTTTTACTTGACTCGACATGAATCTTGCAAGAATAGCTAATTGCATAGCTGAACAAATAAAGCTGAACTAAACCCCTTTTCCCTCACCAAGAGATCAAAGACACCTTTCCGCCGCGCAAACTGGAATTTCTTATGAATGATAGCTCCAATTTCAAGGTCTTGAGGGAGGCCCCCTAAGTATGCCCCTCAGCTCCTCAGAATCTTTCACCAGATTTCACCCTCCACCCCATATCCAAAAAGAGACATCGCCTGGCATCTTTCTGCTTAACCCAACAGAGCACCTCTCACCCAAAATGGCTGGTGCCTGCTGACATCTTGGAAAAGGATAAACCTTCGAGGACGCACTACAAAATGAAGGTCACTAAAGGAGTGGGAAGCGGGAACAAAGTGCCTCGATGAAGGCCCGCCAGAATGAAATGTAGGTCGTTCGAATCTGTACGGGGCCCCCACTTCAATCAAGAACTACTACTGGCAGTTTTTCTTTCTTTTTTTCTGTTCTTTTGGGCATGGGTGCACAAGTGGGCTCTTGCTGTGGATATTGCAATGCCTTAATGTGAATCCCTAACACTGTTGACTTTGAGGGTTGCTTTTGTATTTTTGCTGGTTAAATGGACAGGAAAGTCTCGCTTCAGTAGACAGACTAGTAATACGCTTGACTATTTTGCAGAGAGGTTCATTTAAGGTAGTTTTTGTTATTTTTTTCCCATGGGTGAAGTATTTACTAAATGTTGAAAAGTCTACATATTTATTATACCGAATTTAAATTTAACTCAAATTCTTTTATTTTTTAATCTTGTTTTGATATTACATCTTACTTTTATTTATTTTTAGTATTTTTAAAAATTTGCGAGTACCATATTAATTGAATTTAAGGAACTTTATCTGATACTCACTAACATTAAAGCAGCCAATAATAATTTAAATCCTATTTATGAATAAAGACGAGGAGGTTTAGGAGTATTTCCCCCATTGGTATTCCGTAATCGGTACGCCAGTTGCCAGTCTACATATTTATCTACAATGTATAAAATTTACCTCAAATGAAGGAATGGGTTAAAAACAAATAATATATATTATATACCAAAATGTAATTCTTTTTCTTTTGAGTGTTGAACTCGTTTGAATTCATTCATGTTCTTTGAACTTTTAAATGTGACACTGAGGGTTGATTTAACAAATTATAATAAATCGCGTCACACATTATAATTACTTTAAAAACAAGCTGATTTCATCATTGTTTACTTGCCTCTTCTGAGAAATACAGAGTAAATTTTGAAATGCTGATTAACTTCTTAGATTCAGATGTTTGATGCGAGAAATATTGTAAATATGTGAACAAATGTTTTAATAATTTACTGGAATCGATGTATGAGCATTAGGTACTTCTAATTTAGATGTATTAAGATTATTAAACCAATTTTATACATTGTATATGTTACATTAACGAATTGCAATTAAAATCGTAACAAAGGTTTATAGGATGCTCATGGTAAATGCTTCATTCCTTATAAAACACGTTTTTATATGAATGGATAGTGCAGAATGCAGAATTTTTACAAGAGTAGATAATGTATCATAGTACTATAGTTTTTATATAAGTGGATTTCAAAAGTGTACTGATAAGAAGCCAATTCCGAGGAATCTAGAATCTCGGAAGCATTCATCTTTTTAAATAATGCAAATTTTATTTTCATAATCATTCATTTTTTTTCACAACTTCTATAACGCCCTAAACAATTTTCTAGATCCACCCACTTATGAAGTTGTACAAAGAATGTATATATATTAAATCACAAACGATTTTTAACGTACTTTTTCTATAATTTTTGCGGTAGGTGTTGTAATTTTTTTTATTTTTTTTTATTTTTAATGACCGACAATCCTGATTTGTTAATTAATTTTATGAAAAGTATAAAGATTTTCCATGCTTTTGATAAGCGACTTGGGTTCTTTTTATTAGTCACTTAAACAACAGAAAAACCTCAAAAATTATATTTAAATAAAGATCTGAATTTTTTTATTGGAATTCGTAAATTCTATTGATTTATGGCAATTTTAAATTTTGGATATTTTACGTATAGGAAACAATTTTTACAATTTTTTTCTATTTAATGTAGCAGCTATTAGTTTCGAGTCCTTTGGCAGTGCCATGGATGTTTATAGTGGTTTGGAATCCACTTTAAGCCGTAGGTCCCGGTCTAATATAAGCGTTATGCGTATGACTGGCAACCCTACCCAAAAGAATCCCTTTTTTTCTCGAAACTTGCCAGTGGCAGACGGCCTTGGCCTAACATAGGGCTGTCGCGTCAATGAAGAAGTGCTTTTTAAGGCCAAATAGCATTTTCTTATTACATCAATATAAAGGAAAACGGTAAATATTTTGTCAGGATAATAATTGAATTATTTATCTTATTTCTAAAAAAATTTTTTCCCATCGTGTATTCATGGAGTCCACGAGAGAAAAAAATGTGCAGAATTATTCTTTATATTGAACCCTTCCAAATGCTTATTTGATTGATCGATTTAAATGATGAATCGATCTTCGATTGAATGCGCATGTCCGTCTGGAAGGAAGCAAATGGGAAATGTTTTTCTTTGCCGATCTTTGAAACATCAATAAAAAGTGTTGCAGTGTTTTTCCTTCCTTGTAATCCTTCGATTCCAAGTCGTCATTATCTTACTTGCTCGTGTGTGCAAATAATTGCCTCTTTATGCTGGACTTTTCGTGGCATATTGGAAAGTGAATGCCCGGAGAAAAATTTTTCGTTTGTAATACTTCTGTTGCCAGAAGCGCTTAAAATATCTATAAACACTCTTCCTTTTATTTACTTACTTTTTTGTTATAATGTGAAGAGACTAAGTATTTACAATTTTCTGCTTGGTTGGAAGAAATTATAGGAGATTAGCATAGAAAAAAAATGGTAAATGCAAGTCACCATGTCAAACAGCCGAGAAAGTTATAGTTTTCTGCCCAGCCAAGAAATATTGATTAGATAAGGATTCTTTTTTTTGGAATTTTTTAATTTTTAGTTTGTAACTTCTTTTGGAAAGATATTTATCCTAGGGAAAAATATATATGTGCTTCTCTATTATTTTGCGAATTTCAACTTAATGTTTCTTTATTTTTGTAGTTGTTTATGATTATACAGTGGAGATCTTATCATAGAAAAAGTAAAATAATTTTTTGAGGCAATAAAAATGAGATGTTTTTACAGGTTTTGAAATTAAAAATTATCGTTACTCAATTATTATTTTTTTTCCATAGTCCTAGATTAGTTATAGTCCTAGATTCTTCTCATGATATTATTTTCGAAAGCAGATCAACATTCAATTTTCTTGCTAAACAAAAGGCATAACAATTTTTATGAAATTTCAAGAATTCCACTAATGTTTCAGCAGTTTGATGGACAATTGGCTAGCTCTTTGGTCTTTTGGTACCACAGGTTTCAGGTTAAAATCTTAACGGTGGGCATGGATGTTTGTTAGTGATTTCGAATCCACGTTAAACTATAGGCCCCTGTCTAATTAGCCTAAAGTGTGCAAAAAATGACCGCAGAGCGATAAACAACAAAACACCTGAAGATTTGCACCCTCTACATCATCTTTGATTATAAATTTTCAATAGTGGAACTAAAGAAGCCATTGGATTAGTGATATCATTATTATAGTAAATGCCATTTGAGCGCTTCAATGTCATTTTCTCTGGAAAGATGTGATCAAGTAACATGTTTTTAAAGTTATTTTAATTAAATATTTTTGTTTCATGTTAATACATTTTTTCTTTAATTGTTTTATAATTTAAGGTAAGATTTTGTTATATTAATTAAATCTGGAGATCTTTTATAAAAAAAAAGTTATAAATCTCCTAGCTTTAAAACCTTTTTTTTTCTTAAACTTATCTTTTAGCCGTGGTTTTATTTATCATGCAGCAAGATTGTCTGTAGTAGTGTCCAAAGAATGTTTCATTTTGATAGGAATCAGAATACGCCGAATCTTTTCTGATAAGCTAATTTTTTCTGTATGCTTTCAAATGATTAAATATTCTAAATTATTTTGCGATTAGTAGTTCCTATAAATTTCAAGTATTTACTATGTTGAATTGATAATGTCAAATTCTTTAAAGCCTGCTCTACTTCAAATACATTTTCCTCCCATTAAAAATGAATGCATTTGAATCCATTCAATTATTGAAATGATATCCAAGTGCGCACAAAAGGTCTTGGCCTCTACTGTGTATGCCTGATGACTTCTCAATGAAGTTTTTTCTCTAACCCACAGTGCGTGGTCATGCTATCTAGAGCATACAGATGAACCTGCCGCACCCACAGATTTGAAAAGCACACCTTTTTCTTAAGATCTACACTGTGCTCCAGCTATCAAGAGTTCTTGCATTAATTTCTGGAGTGGGTAACATGCACGTGATACCCGAAGAAAAGATCAGATTGCCCTGGCTTACTTCAAGCAATTTGCATGGGTGAATGTGCATTAAGAATGGCTTGTAAATCTTTGTTTGAATGTCGTGTTTGGAAGATTTCGGTCTGTAAAATATCTCCGAAGTTGTCACTCTATCGCTTTTGAATTTGAAGGATTGAAGAAATGGATTTCTACATTTTGATGAAGGATTGCGTGTTTGAAGCATTAAGGAAGTGGTAAATCCTTCTGGAATAAAGGTTTACTAAAATTTTAAAATTTTTAAGTGTTTAGCGTGAAACTAAAATATTTTTTCAGTTCTTAATTTATCGAATTTATACGGGCTTTTTTTTTTTTTTTTTTTAAATGGTTCATTTATTCATACTATCCAGTTACTCGTACAGTCATTTTATTTATACGTTACTCGGCAATCATAGTTTTTCAAATAGTTCTCGTATTTATTCATACTATCCAGTTACTCGTACAGTCATAGATTTATTCATACTATCCAGTTACTCGTACAGTCATAGATTTATTCATACTATCCAGTTACTCGTACAGTCATAGATTTATTCATACTGTCCAGTTACTCGTACAGTCATAGATTTATTCATACTATCCAGTTACTCGTACAGTCATAGATTTATTCATACTATCCAGTTACTCGTACAGTCATAGATTTATTCATACTGTCCAGTTACTCGTACAGTCATAGATTTATTCATACTGTCCAGTTACTCGTACAGTCATAGATTTATTCATACTGTCCAGTTACTCGTACAGTCATAGATTTATTCATACTGTCCAGTTACTCGTACAGTCATAGATTTATTCATACTATCCAGTTACTCGTACAGTCATAGATTTATTCATACTATCCAGTTACTCGTACAGTCATAGATTTATTCATACTATCCAGTTACTCGTACAGTCATAGATTTATTTATACTATCCAGTTAAACGTACAATCATAGATTTATTCATACTATCCAGTTACTCAACAGTCATAGATTTATTAAACGTTACTCGTAGTCATAGATTTATTCATACTATCCAGTTAAAATCATAGTATTCATACTATATGTTTATTTATACAAATCCTTATTTGCTCTTGAATTACATTATATTAACTTAATTAACTTATTATACACATATGTTTAAAATTAATTCTAGAAATATAATATTTAAGATATAAGCTAGTTTTTTGTACATTTGCATTAAAAAGAAAATCATTTCTAAAATTACAGAAGAAATTAAGAAAAACAGGCTACAATTTGTCACTGAAATCTCGCATTCTATTCTTGTGCCAATGTTGGCATTTTTCGTGAGTGATGTCACTTTACGAAATCTTAAGTATAATTGGATGTATACACAAGAGAATCAAGAAGCCACTATCGGGGGCCATTTTCAAATCTGTGTATCTCTCGAACGTCACAGCAAGAGATTGAATCCTTATCGCTGGAATGCGACTCCAAAACTTCGTCCCTGTTTTCTGTATCGGGAAGAGAGTGGAACCGGATATTGAGTGTTCGGCCCCCGCAAGGTGGGCCCACGAGGGCACTCGTCTTCATGACCCATTTTCACCCATTTCCCTCTCCACCAGGGGCGTGAGTCAGTCTTCTCTGCCTGGCGTCTAATTTTCTTGTCTCCAGTATAAACAAACACTCGACGCGCTCGACGATACAAAATAGGCAAAGTGCACTTAAAATAGATGAGCTGTGAAGAAACCGAAGTAGTTGCGAGTTGGTCAGAGGACGTGTTTGATACTTAATTCTATTGGGTTTTATAGTATTTAGTATAGTCTTCTATCTCTAAATGGTGGGGGAGGGACTGGAAGATCGATCAACTAGACAGGTCTTGAAATTTAAGCCATCACATCACGCCAATAATAAACTTGACGGTTTCTATATTTATATAGCCCTCTTCTTGCTTCCTCCAAAGTGCCCCCGAAAGTTTTAATAATTAAATGTCCATTTGTTGAAAGAATATTTTACTATAAGAGATACGCGTTGATACTTATTATTGGATTTTTATAGTATTTATTTCAATTCCTTCTATCAGCTCACACTTTCCCTATATATATATATATCTTGTTCAAATTTTCAATCGTTCATAAAATACTTTTTATTCATCCATTCGAGTTTAAATACATTTTTTTTTTTTTAACTCGTGGTGGATGACATTGGATGTTAATGCAGTTTTTTCAAATATTAATTCAGTAATTAAATTTAATTAATTAATTTTTAGCTTTTTTTAGATTTAAGTTGCATATATCTACCAATAGATGGCGCCAGATCAACTTAAAAAAAATGAATGAAAATTATTTTTTAAAGGACTTTCTGAAATAGAGTGAAAAAAGTAGGAATTGACTTAAATTTTTTATGTTACTTGTTATAGTATTCTTTCTCAAATGGGAGGGGGAATGGAAGATGAATCAACTAGACAGGCCTTGTAATTTAAGTCATCACGCTAATAATAAACTTGACGGCTTCTAATTTATACAGCCACCTTCTTGCTTCCCCCAAAGTGCTGGAGAAAGTTTTAATAAATTAAATGTTTATTTGTTAAAGGAAAAAGATGTTGCCATAAGAGATGGAAATTACCAATATTATCAGAATTAATTTTCATGGAAGTAGGGAAATAAAAAATGCTTGTTTCAAAAAAAAAAATTAGAATTATTGCCATTTTCGTAAAACTTTTCAAATAATTGAAAATGAAATGAAAAATAAACACGGAAAATAATGAGATTAAGAATAATAATTATAAAAAATTGCTGTAAAACATTGTAAGAAATATTAATTTTTTTCAAAAAAATTAATTATGCCATTTAAAATAATGAATGAATAATGAAGCAAAATTCTAGATAATTTTCTGGTAATTACTGATATTCTCGTGATTATTTTAGAACAAATTTTATAATATCTAAAGATGTTCAAATTTGTGCTGAAATTTAGCTACCCCTCCCCTCCAAAAAAAAGGTTTATAAAACTTTTCTTTTAATTGCATAAATATACATTCTTTTTCCCGGTTAACATAAATAATTGCATAGCACCAAAAAAAATTGATTGAGTGACTGACTGACAGTGTAACAGTAAGTCGTTATTAAAATGTTTACAGCAAAGTAATTTTAATTGTAAGTTCAATTCTGCAAAATGATCCCGGAAACTTTCATACTAAAATAAATTAATTACTCTCTACTGCGATTTTAATGATCGTTGCGATTATCTTAAAATTTTTATTTTTAATCTCGTGATAAATTGTTGCATGTAATTATGGATTCTTATATTAATTTTGAAATTTTTTTTTTATATTAAATGCACATTGTCTATTTAGAACAGTCTTAAGTGTGACAAAAGAAAAGAAAAAAATTGCTGTTTTATCTGAAAATTAAATAGACACATGCAAATAAATATTTGTTGAGTTTATTAAGCAATATATCAAATTATTTTAACAAATAGTTCTGTTTAATTCAATTTCATATAGTGACTGACGGATTCTTATAATGGATATACTAATATATCTTATCCTACATCTCTTTATGAAAATAAATTTGATATTCCGTAAAGGGAGAAAACAATATTTTAGTTTAACAAAGTGAATTTTTATAGATGTCCTTGGATTTAAAATTTAAATTTTAGACACACAATGTTGACATTCTAATGAATTTACTGGTTACTTCACACGTATATGAAGAAATATTTAAATTATTGACGTCAGATGTGACTGCACCACCGAAGTTTGACGTCTGAAAATGGAGTAACGTGGGCATGGTTTTCGAAATTACCGGAACCTCTTTGAATCCCACGTGCTTGAAAAAATAACTGCAAGCAATACCGTTTTTATTTTAACACATTTTTTTTATAAATGCGTGTTTGCATGCGTTATGAACTTTTTGTACATATTTGTAAATTCTAAATAAACAGTTTAGTTTCAAAGATATTGATTGAGTACAAACTTGAAAAATGTAGATTTTAATCTACTCCAATATGAATTTTGGAATTGATACTTCTGCTATTTTTTTGGGCATATAATGTTCCTCTGAATTATCTCAAACTTTTGTTTTGTCTCACCTTGCTATTTACTTTTTTTGCTTTGAAGTTAATAAAATTGCGTATTTGATTGTAAATATTTTTAAGATGCGAGATTCATTTATTGGTTAAATAATCCAAAAGTTTTGTGTGCATTTTAATAAACTCCCTTTTAGGAAAAAAATCGTGATTTCAAATTTTCAATTTTTTATATGAATTGTGTCAATTTGCTTTGCTATTTAACAAATACGTTTAAATAGAATAGGCGTCGAAATGTCTTTATCAAATAAATGAGACGATAATCTGTGGGAAGTAAAGGATTTGTTCCGCCGAACTGCTCCCAAATACCAGTTATACAATTGGAATAGATGAAAGTGATTGCATATTCTTTTAGATTTGCGTCTGAAGTTTACTTTTTGGGTCTTTTCAGTATTACTTAAAAAATTTGTTTTGAAGAATGGCGGTAAAAGATGACGTGATGTTTGATAAATGTTTAAGATAACGATATTTAAAAACGCTGTAGGACAAGGATGCAGTCTTGTGAAGGCTGCGGGCAGCACGTATGCGCTAACTTGCCCGTGGGCAGCCTAGAAAAAGATCTTGGAGGTTATCTAACATACATATACAGTGAGCCACAAAATTGAGTATACACCTCTAAAACTTTTAGACTTCCAATTACAAATTAAATATTGATTTAAATAGATAAATTTTTTTTATCCTAGATACTTTAACCTCTGCTTTACCATCCTATAATAACACAAGATAGTTAACTTATTTATTACGAAAAGTTAAACGATTCAAGAAAAGATCGAAGATCATACACAAAATTGAGTATACACTTCTTATATTTGTAAATTATGCCACCACTTTTTTTAGTTTCAAATTTTCTTTAAAGAGTTTCAGGATAGCTGCTGCATAACGCTTTTAAATAGTATTTTTTCTCATTAAAAATCGTAAAATGAGCTCTCGTAGAGAAACTACTGAATCTGAGCGTTTATTGGTTGTAAAATGGTCGAAAGAGGGCAAATCTCTTCGAGAGAAATCGCTTCGTTGATTGGTGTAACTCATGGTTGTGTCCAAAAAAATACTACAGAAGTATAAAAGACTGGATCTGTGGCCAATATTCCTGGAAGAGGACGTAAAGAAATACTGAGTACTACAGCGAAGAGGAAGATCATTCACTCAGTAAAGAAAGATCCGAGGATGAGTACCTCTAAACTAACTTTATCGATGTCCTCTACAATCAGGAAAAGATCTCAGTTGAAACAATTCGACTTACCCTTCACCAATATGGGTTTCATGGCCGTACACCAATACGAAAGCTACTCATCAAGTATGTGAATAGACAAGAGTGATTTTCGCCAAAAAACATCGTTTAAAGCCTATTTCTTTCTGAAACACTGTAATATTTTCTGATGAGTAAGTAAGTTTAATCTTAAAAAGTAAAGTAAATCTTTAAAGTAAGTAATTAAAGTAAGTTTAATCTTTACGGAAGCGATGGACGATTTAAAATATGGAGAGAAGCTGGGAAAGCACTGGCACCTAAAAACACCATTAAGACAGTCAAGTTCGGAGGTGGATCTGTCCTCGTTTGGGGTTGTATGTCGGCTGGAGGAGTTGGAGAGCTTGCTTTTATTGATGGTATTATGGGCAAACATGTATATTTGGGGATTTTAAATAACTTGAAAAAAGTGCCAGTAAGTTGGGGCTTGGGTCAAGCTTCATATTCCAGCAGGACAACGACCCCAAGCATACAGCGAAGATTGTGCAGTTATACTTCCTGTACCATTGCAAGAAGCAATTACACACTCCAGCCCAGTCTCCAGACCTAAACGTCATCGAAAATTTGTGGTCGCAATTAGAGAAAGCTGTACATGAACACGAAATCACAAGCAAGGAAGTTCTCAAGAAGGTTCTGAGAGAAGAATGGGCAAAAAATTTCTGTTGAAACCACTAAAACACTAGTAAAATCTATGTCAGAAGATTACAAGCTGTAATTCAAGCAAAAGGTTATGCAACAAAATATTAATTTGTACTTCAAAAGGAAATTAATAAAGGTGTATACTTATTTTTGTGGTGTTGTTTTTCCTCTCGTCTCAGATCTTTTATTTTTTTTCGTAAAAATAAATAAACGTAACAATTTTATAAGTATAGTACGGTAAAGCATAGACTAAAGTATATAAGGTAAAAAATTCTATCATCTTAAAGCAATATTTAATTTGTAATTACAAAAAGTCTCTAAGTTTCTAAAGTGTATACTCAATTTTGTGGCCCACTGTATTTCATTTCATTAAATTTATTAATATATATAATGTACAAGTAAATAAAGAATTTGCAAGACATTACATTATTTCAGTAATTGCTTTAATATTTGATTTAGATTTTTGCTGTATAAGCAAGTGCAAAAATAAGTCAATAGTTTTTAAAGATTCATGCCTTCATATTTGGGGATCAAATCATATTTGTGAATAAGAATAGGCTTGGGCATTTAAGTTTTTTCTTCTAGCAACAGCTACATCTGCTTTGTTTGGTACAATTTTGAAATGGAACATATAGTTCTCGGAAACAGCGTGAACATAAAACAATAAAGAAAAGAATTCTGTATCCAGACTAGCACGTTATTGATGAAAGATTTAATCTTCTAGTCTATAGTAAAATGGGAAACATTTAATGAAATATTTGTATAATATTTTAATGTTTATTTCTTTTATTAAAAAAGGTTAAGTGATATATAATGAGGCTGGCTATATCACTTCATGAGCTTATATCACTATATCAGGCTGTTTATCTACTAAGCGAATCTTTACAGAATGAGTTGAGAATATTGTATTCTTACTAAGATTATTCATACAATTTTATATCACCCAGTACATTTAGAATGGCGTTTTATCATTCTTACTGAATGTATCTAAATTGAAGATAAAAAAGTATTTTCTTCCCCTTCGAATAACTCTTTCTGTCGTGCGGAAATGGATCTGTTTGCTCGAGTTAACTGGGTCCAAAGGTTGAAAACAGGTGAACAAATCTTGTGTTATTCCAAGGAATGGGCCGGAAGTATTGTTCCGCATGGTGTGTTCAGGTGTTGGGTTAGTTTTCAGTTCGGCTTTGGCGAGGGCAACCGAATTTTATCTTAGTGGTTTTTCTCGGATTTCCCATAAAAATGTTGTAAAATGATCGTTCTTCGTAAAGACCAGTTTTTTTACAGACATAGAATAAAACGGGTTTAGTATTATGATAAACGTGTCTGTTCTCATGACACTGATAAATGGAAGTTAAACAGTTTTTTTGCATTTGATATTTATGTTTCACTTGTAGATTAGTGTCCAGTTTATGATAGTTACTATCATATGATAGTTATTGCTGTCTCTTGATGGAGAGTCGAATAGCTGTCTCTTGATGGATGACATTGCGACTAATGTCACAAATTTCTTTAAATTAAAAAATTTTATTGAACATTTGTGGTAGCCGTGAGTGTAAATTTTAAAACGAAACCTATACTTGTAATAAAAATGGTAAGTCAATGGTTTTAAATAAATGGAACATTTTTCTCTCCATTTTTCTACGATTCATAAATGCCAGATTTTTTTGTCGTCGATAAATAATAGGTATAATACATTCGTTCTCGCACGTTCAGATTGCTTTTAAAAGGATATTATACATTTTTTTTCTTTATTTTCTTGTGACAAACACATTTTTGTGCATTCTTTCCTTGGTCATGAGAAAATTGTTTTCCTAAATGGCGACCGAGAACAATTTGATCATGCTGGTTGGTCACGAGTTGTTCCATCAGGTCATGGTTAACATTTTTCTCGCGGCAGTCAACGTGATTCTACGAAAGATAATAGTTTTTGAATTTGCTACTGACGCGGTCTTGCCATTTTAGAATCAATTGGGAGAAAAAATATTCATTCGAAAAATTCCATATTGGTTAAGATATAAACAAGTAATATAAAAAAAAATTTTTAAATCAATTCCTACTATTTTTTTCACTATATAACAAATAATTTTCACTCATTTTTTTAAGTTTGTCTGGCGCCATCTATTGGTAGATGTATGCAACTTAAATCTTTAAAAAAAACTAAAGTTAATTAATTTAATTACTGAATTAATATTTGAAAAAACTGTATTAACATCAATTGTCATCCACTACAAGTTAAAAAATGTATTTGAACTTGAGTAGATGAATAAAAGTTGTTTTATTAACGATTGAAAATTTGAACGAGATATACATATATAGGGAGAGTGTGAGCTAATAGAAGGAATTAAAAAAAAAACACAATATATTGATGGTACAAAACGAAGTTTATTAATGTTTTAGCAAACGTTTTGAAAATTTAACTTGCTGCTTGTCTCTCGAATTCAGAATTCTTGAGAAAAATTATTCTATAGAACCTTAAAAATTTTCCCGCCTTCTGCGAGGCATGTTCGCATATTCTCGTTAAGAATTTTCCATCGAGGCGGGTGATTATTGGTACCATGCATTTCGAGTTCCATTCAAAGATTTGCGAATACTGATTTGAGAATAGACGGCATTCCATTCTCTTCTAGATCTTTTCCTTTGACGAAGAGAACGTCCCCTTTCAGACATTCCGTCGAATTCTTTCAGAACTTTTCCCCTCCATTTCTAATTAAAACCTAAACAATTTACGTGCTTAATGATTTTTTTTTTTCTCTTCCTTACTCTGGAAAGGAATTCGGTTCTAGATGAAAGGTGTTTAATTAAAAGTTTATTACGATTAGTTAGTTAAAATAAAAGAACTCGTATTTTTTTTTAGTCTTACATTATTAGATGAGGTAGCGTTGTGGAAAATGCTTTTAAAATTCTTGGCGAACATTATTTTTTAATCTTATTCTGGCAGTTGAATTTAAAATATTTTGCTTTTAATATTTTTCCATTTGTAAGGCTTGCCTCTTTTGATTTTAATAAAAGTATTTAGAATAAGTTAATTATCTTAATATCGTTTATCGATTGGATTTAATACCTTTTCATCAATTAATATAATCGCTAGCCAAATAAAGTAGTTACTCGTAAGCGTGTGCTAAATTGCATTGCATTAATGATTTCCGCTTTGTATGTTCCATTTGAGATTACTTTTTGTTTGCGCTACTTTTTTTTTTTTTTTTTTATGATTAAAAATTAGCTTGATGATTTCATAATTTTAAGACTTGATAAATTATTTTTTAATTTTATTAAATTTCAGTGAATAATCATTAAAATAGAACAAAATGATAGCTATTTCTCAAATTCGTAAAGAATAACAAAACTTTTTCTTTATTAGTAATGGATTATTAATTACTATCAATAATTCGTTTATTGTAAAGAATATTAAAAGATTTACTAGAAAGAATTTTGGAAAGGATGTAGTAGCAATCCTATGTTTACGTGTAGTTTTTATATGGAATTGTTTGCAGTTTTTTTTGAAACTTTTCGACAAGCCTATTGATTTTTAAAATATCCTATACAAAGTTGCTTAAAAAAAAAAAAAAAAAAAACCTAATGGCCCCACTGAAAATGTTAATTCTTATAAGTTAAATCTAGTTTAGCGTACTCGTTTAAATTGTGTTTATTTAAACGAGTACGAGGTATTTAAAGGGATATGATTTGTATTTCAGCATTAGTGTTCACCATAACCGTCATGAACCACCCCTTGTATGTTACATTTTCGTCGTAGTATACTAGAATTTACGATAAGATGTATAGTTTCGTCGTAGTATACTAGAATTTACGATAAGATGTATAGTTTCGTCGTAGTATACTAGAATTTACGATAAGATGTATAGTTTCGTCGTAGTATACTAGAATTTACGATAAGATGTATAGTTTCGTCGTAGTATACTAGAATTTACGAGAACATATACAGTATCGTCGTAGTATACTAGAATTTACGAGAACATATACAGTATCGTCGTAGTATACTAGAATTTACGAGAACATATACAGTATTGTCGTAGTATACTAAATTTACGAGAACATATACAGTATCGTCGTAGTATACTAGAATTTACGTGAACATATACAGTATCGTCGTAGTATACCAGAATTTACGTGAACATATACAGTATCGTCGTAGTATACTAGAATTTACGAGAACATATACAGTTTCGTCGTAGTATACTAGAATTTACGAGAACATATACAGTATCGTCGTAGTATACTAGAATTTACGAGAACATATACAGTATCGTCGTAGTATACTAGAATTTACGAGAACATATACAGTTTCGTCGTAGTATACTAGAATTTACGAGAACATATACAGTTTCGTCGTAGTATACTAGAATTTACGAGAACATATACAGTTTCGTCGTAGTATACTAGAATTTACGAGAACATATACAGTTTCGTCGTAGTATACTAGAATTTACGAGAACATATACAGTATCGTCGTAGTATACTAGAATTTACGAGAACATATACAGTTTCGTCGTAGTATTAAATTTACGAGAAAATATACAGTTTCGTCGTAGTATACTAGAATTTACGAGAACATATACCTTATCGTTATATAGTATACTTGAATTTACTAGAACAATTATGTTTTCATTTTCATTTATTTCGAATCTGAGTATATTTTGTTTGCCTATTTTTTTTTTTTATTTTTATAAATTGTTTCCCAATTGTATGATTTTATAGAAGCCACTCTATATTCTAAGTGACATTAATTAGAAACTAATCGTCCGAAATCGCTTATAATTGGTAAAAATTTTTTTTTTTTACATCTGTTCCCCAGATGAAAATAGCATTATGAGAGATACTTTTTCCGCGAAGTTGAGTTTAACTTTTTCTCAACCTCGTTGAAGAAAAATACATAAAACCATCATAACGAATCCTAAAAATAACCCGGACTGTTAACTCTGGAACTAAGTTTAGTGCGTATTTTTCTAAAACGCTGCTGGGTCAACATCGTGAAGGGCTCTTGTCTGCGAACGGAGGTGTTTTATATGCCGAAAAGAAAGAATTCATTGACCTGGAAAGATATATTTATACACATAAAAAAAAACCCCCAAAACTTCGCAATACTCGGCTGAGTTTCAGAGTGCTATTAATTTCAAATATGCGTGCTGTTTCGTTAATGTATATATTAAAATCTGTGATATTTATTCCCTTGTAATTGGAATGAGTTTTTCTTTTTTCGAATCAGCTATTTAATAAATTGTATTTACTTTGAAGGTTTTTGGTACTTAATTTTTATGCTCAATTTTCTTCAGTCAATGAAAGAGATGCATTTTAAAGGATGGGTAATATTTATTTCTCTTTATTACTCCTGGGGTAACATCTGGTTCTTAATATACGGTTTATGAAATTAGAAGAATCATTATCTGTGTAACTTAAAATGGGGCTTGGGATACATTTAATCCTTTTCTGTAGTCAAGCAAATAAGTCTTGATAATTGCCTCTTTCGCTGCCCTTTTCAATTTATCTTGGAAATTTTTTGGGGGGGGGGACAGTTGTTAGTCTGGAAATATGTCGGGGGTAATTGCGTTCCGAAATTTTGACGCTATGATTTCTGAAAACTTTGTTACCCCTCAGGAATTCAATTTTTTCGAAAACATTTATTGAAATAAATTTGCTTATAATAGACATTCAGTTTACTTTTTTTGCATGTTATATTAAATGCAAGATTGGCTTCTTCGACAAATTCGGGTAGTTCAAGTAATTTATTGTCACCTACAGTTTTAAGTGGTATAAATAATAATTGTGAAGAAACAATGGTAAAACGTTGTCGCTGTTTATATAGAATCTCTTTAAACATATTATAAAGAGTACGCCATCCTTTTAGAGTTCTTGTCTATCTAGTTTGAAAGTATAAACTTGAATTGATATTGGTAAGAAAATATAATTTTCCCTTTTGCATTACTAACAAAAAATACATTAGAACGACAAAATCAATAACATCAATTCAGATGTTTTAAGAGGTAATAGCCTTTTTTTAGTTGGTACTAAATTTCTTTAATGTCATGCACTGTAAATATTTTAAATATGATTTAATTAAACAATTGCCATATATTTTGAACATCAAAATCCCTAGTACAAAATTTATTTCCACCAATAAATTGGATTTTTAAATTTCAGCATCTGACTTCAAACACAATATACAATAATAGGCCGAAAAATTTTATTTTTATCATTCTTAGTTAAATATTTATTTTCTTCTCAATTGTGACTGATTTTACTGTCACGCGGTCACAGTGAAAACAAAATTATAATAAAAAAAAATCACTTTTTTTATTCATCTCTTCTACAAGTTGCATAGCCAGATTTTTATCGCCGGTCGCAATCGCGGAAATTATATCTACATCCGAAAATAACCCGTGTTTTATCGTGAAAAAGTCGAATTTTTACGCCTCATCTCTGTCAATTCGCGCCATTATTCTATTGCCGCATGGCGTGTCCCAATGCTATTTTCACGTCTAACGACAGGAAGCACTCATCGCTTATGCTGCACCTGTGCAAGCGACACCCAGTCCATTGGCGATATTCTGCAACAAGCGTAAACTCCCTTTTTCTTGCTGCCCTTGAGGACAGAACGCGGAATTCTTTCATATTTTTTTTTATTCTTCAGGCACGTGGGAAGAGCCTTTTCTTCAGTCATCCTTGTTCTTTTTTTTGAAATATTGTTTTCTTCCTTGTTGGAGAGCCACTCTGCAATTAGGTAAAGTTGAAGGCAATGGAGTTTCGTTGAAAATAAATAGTATGTTGTACTTGTGTTTGTTGATTTGCAAAGTAGAGATCTTTTTGTGTGATTATGAGGGTGAGTGGGGGTGTTAATAGGTAAGAGGGCGGGTTTTTCTTCAAATGCTTGATTAACTTGGCTGTCCGTGATCCATCATGGAGGGAATGAGTGATAAAAAAAAAAAAAAAAAAAAATGCCCAAAAATATCCTTCTTGAAATTAGGTTTTTGTAAAAAAAAAAAAAAAATACTTTTTAGTAAAAAATAAAGCAGTGTTTAAAACTCAAAAATCTGAGTAAAAATATTAACATTTTTTAAAAATATAAACACGTTTAAACTCTTTCGCACATGCATCTTTACATTTTCATTATCTCCTTAGATTTAGGCGGCCTGATGGCTAATTAGCTAGCTCTCTTGCCTTTGGTAACCATACGCTTCAGGCCCGAATCCTGACTGGTGGCATGGATGTTTGTAAGTGCTTCGAAATCCACATTAAACTGTAGGTCCCGGTCTAATTAGCCTAAAGTGTGCTCAAAATGACCATAGAGCGACAAGCCAAAACAATTGCCTTAAATTTAGTGCTAAAAAATTATCTTAAAGCACTATTACTATAATAAATTTCAAGAGATTGTTAAATACAGCAGTGTTTTTAAATTTAGTTCTGAAGCATAAGTTCAAGCTTGTAAAAAAAAAAAAAAAAAAAAAATTTTTTTTTTTAAGAAAATATATTTTGTATTATAGAAAATATTTACATATCACTGTTGAAATAGAGCGTGATTTTAAACAATAGATGAATTTTTAACAATGCAAGAATTGTTAAAAAGTTGTAATGAACTTATTTAGCATGACAGTAAATGTTGCATATCCTTCAACTCTAACCAATGTTCTACTAAACTGTTTTTATCGATTTCTGAAAGCTTTTAAAAATTTTTACGTATTTATTGAAAAAAAAAAAAAATTTTCAATTTTTCACATTAGTGACGAATTCTTGCATTAATTGTTTTGCAAGATTATCTTTATTTCATTAGTGGCATATATTGAAATTTTTTTCTGTATCCTAAACATTTAACTTAAATTGTGATATTAATTAATCTACTGAAAGTACTAAGACTACTATCGCATATGGTCATAAGTGAACACCATAAGTTTTACTAACGAAAATTTTAAAAATCTTGCAGCATTGGTTAAATTCGCATAAAAATAAATTGCTTAATATACCTAATTTTTTTATCCCAACACCACAGCTGATGCATAAAATGTCTATTAATTTTACTTTACAAAGTAGTAAATTATGATTATAACGAGGTAGTTTTCTTTATTCACGATTCAAATATTAACTCGATACCATTCACCTGGCGTGACCTCTTAAACTTTGCTATAATGGCCTACCATGTAACGGACTAATAAAAACCAAAAAACTTGTTCGAACGTCTGTTTCATATAGAAGAGGCGAAATGGATGCATCAAAAGTTTGTCAGAAGTGGGTCATTCAAAAAAAAAAAAAAAAATTTTTTTTACTTGATCTTTTTGTATGTAATTTGTTACTTAAACTAATTCCTTATGATGAAAGAGGGTAAATTCATTTTTATCCCAGTCTGCGTAGCTCACGAATTTCCAATAATGATTAAATCACTTTTTGTATACATATTTAATCACGTTTAGAATACAACAAGCACTAAAATTTTTTTGTAATTCATCTTTTAATTAAATTATGGAAATTTTAAATTTTCAATCTTTAATTATCTTTTTTCTATCCTCACATGAATGGATTTTGTGTAATCATCAATTTACCATTTCATTCTACTTTTAGCTAAGTGATTTCTGTCAAAAAAAAAAAAAAAATCTGTCGATAACCTTTACTAGTTTCAATGTTAAAAACGAGGAAGAGGAAAAATTGATTTTAAATGCTTTTAAGGAAAATATATATATGCAGAATGTTTACTTAAATCTATACGTCTATAATTACATCTATATTTTTAGTTTTCTTTTCTGTAATTTTATATCTTTTTGTTATCTAAACTAAATAATACATATCAGAATTATGGAGTACAAACAGTTGTTCTTACTTTGTTTTTATTTATTAGAATATTGATTTCTAAAAAAATCCACTTTTGTTTCAAGTTAACAATCCCCATATGGGGCCTGGTGGCCCAGTGGCTAGCGCTCTGGCCTTTGGTATCGCAGGCTTTGGGTTTGAATCCTGGCGGTGACGTGATGTTAGTGGTTCGAATTCCACGTTAAACTGTAACTCCCGGTCTAATTAGCCCAAAGTGTGCACAAAATTACCGCAGAGCGACAAACCGAACCTATGCAATAAGTTCATGAGCATTTCAAAAATTTACTGTATTTCTCAGAAGAGGCAGGTAAATCAATAGTGAAAATTATCGTGTTTTTTTTAAGTAATTATAATGTGTGACGTGATTTATTATAATTTTTGTTAAAACAACCTTCAGTATAATTATATTCACATTTAAAGGTTCAAGAATATAGATGAATTCAAATGAGTTCAGCACTCAAAAGAAAAAAATTATTTTTTGGTACATAATATACACTGATTGTTTTTAACCCATTCCTTCAAATGAATGTTAGTGGTTCGGAATCCACGTTAAATTGTATGTTCCGGTCTAATTAGCCCAAAGTGTACACAAAATGACAGTAGAGGGACAAACCAAACCAAACAAACGGCCACAAGCGCACACGCCAAGGACAATAAAATCGATAGAAAACTGATACTAGAGTAAGTAAATATAGAAAGACAAAACACAAATAGTTCAATACTAATAAACCTACGAAGAAAGTGTTAAAGAATCGCGTGCTTTACAGTTAACAATTAAAATGCATACTTAAGTTACAATGCTATTGGAAGATTGTGTAGCCAATATACATTAATTCTAAATCGTATAGATATAGGCTGATAATCGGGGGTAGCTGTCTGGAGGGCTTAAGCCCCCGAACCCATGTGTGCAGATGTTCAAACCTTTTCTCTTCCTACGTAGGCTAAATTGAATTTCTTTTTGTTAAATAATTAGTATTCAATGAATCAATCCTTATCAGTGTTGATTTCACTATAGCAACTAAATGTGTTTGTTGAGTCGGCGTTTTTTTCCTGATTATGTTTTTATTAAATATTCATCGAAGTAAGGAAGTTGACATAATCGATGAGCTGTCAAAACAGAACAGAAGAGAAGACTGAATTTTAATTTATAATTTGTGTGATTTAAAAAAATTAAAATTTTATTTTCGTGCAGTACTTCCGTTTTAATATTTTCTTTTCTATAGATTTGAACCAAATTTGAAAATTATTAATTAAATAAGTAATAAAATGGAATTTCAGTTTAGATACATTCTCTCTATTACTTATCGAATTTTTCTGAAATGATGACGCTTTTTTTTTTGTTGACCCCTCCACCATTCAAGGAAAAATTGGAGAGTGGGAGGTGATCTATCCCATTGATCCCCTAATTGATTGATCTATCTTGATCGCCAGTTAATTGATAATTGGTTAGTGATTGATCATGATGAGTTATTGATCTATCTCGCCTGAGATAGATCGCCAGAGACCAAAGATAGATGTTTATCTAGATATCTAGTCCAAATTAATCACATTAATTAAATTTTCGCGTCATTTTAATGCAGCAGTTTATTAATGGTATAAACCAATTATGGAGGATGACCAAGCTATAAGTATGGCATGCATAGTATTATGTAGAAATATTGGCTGAAAGGCTAATGATTTGGCATTGACATAAACTTGTATCGAATTTTAATATTTATTACAATAATACTATTTTATTCTGAGTCATTATGGGAAAAAATTCCATGCAATTTATATTCAAATTTAAGGAGATTTATCTATTTGAGTTTCATTAAAATGGAATTGCTCTATAAAGGCAAAGGTAGTGTGGTTATGGAGTGCTGTGGGACAGGAATCAACGCATCGCCTTTTGCATAATTGAATAAATTTAATGAATTACTTCTGCTTTATAGAAAATGCGGTATAAAAACAACTAGAAGCAAAAAATGACATTACCATTTACTGAAATATTTAGTTATTCATCCATCCTTTTATTATCTGAAGACACATTTCCGTGAATAACTTCGGCATTCTTTAAAAGTAGAATAAAGATTTTTAAAAACGCGATGTCCGACTTCTGTCGATTCAATGCCATTCCATTTGATGCATTGTATTAGACTAAATTAAAAAAGAAATAATAAAAATCGGAACTTGTTCTTTGACTTTTTCCTCCTCCCCCCTATTAAAATGGCGCATCAAAACCTGTTCCGTGTAGGATCGTTCGATATATCTATCTTTCCTGTTGATATTCCTCATTCCTTTGCTTTTTGAATCTCGAGTAGGTATTGTTTTTTATAGGTCTATTGAGTTTTCGCAATGATCCATTACTTGGTTGCCATGGATTGTTGATATCAACAGACATCATTAACTTTTTGACGTACAATGACGGGCCACGCACGTGTATCGAACTGAAGATAGAACATTCGAATACTTTAATGATGGCTTCCGAATTCATTCAGGAATTTAAAATGTTAGAGCAGAGTTAATTATCAGAATCCCAGGTCTTATTATATAAAGCAGGGCGAAAAACTTGATGGTCAATTAGATAGCGCTCTCTGGTATTTAGTACCACAGGCTTTAGATTCGAATCCTGGAGGTGGCATAGAAGTTTGTTAGTGGTTCGAATCCACATTAAACTGTACATCCTGGTCTAATTAGTCAAATTGTGCAAAAAATGACTGTAGAGTGTCAAACCAAACCAATCTAAAGCAAGGCTGCCCATCTCAGGGTTCAGTGCTGTTATGAATGTGGCACATAATATAATAATTTTAAATGAGATTTTTATGCATTTTAAATTTGAAATTCCAGTTTCCTAATTAAACTGAAACAAACGTATTAACGAAGGAGTTTTTGTGAGATAAAAACTCCACAAATCTTCCCATCATTAATTTTAATAATGTTTTTGTTTTATTTACATAATAGTCTGCATTTTCTGTTTTTATTTCGTAAGATATTTTTTTTTAAGTAGATAAATTTTTTTAGTTTGCTCGATAATTTAAATTCTAAAACATCAAAGAATCTGCGTATTGCGCCTTTCATGGTGGATATAAGCATTTTTTATTATATCTTATAATATATAATTAATTATACATAATATATAATTATATATTATGTGTATTTTATTGGATATTTATATTATGCATTTATTAAAACTTTTGTTTAAATTTACCGGTGAATTTATTTTATGTGTGGCACAAAAGGTACTCCCCCCCTCAAATACAGCCCTAGGAAGTTAAAGGTTGGACACTCATATCTTAAATCCATAATGTCCTGATTGTTTTACTTTAATTGAATAATTTTGATTTATTTATTTCATTGATCAAATATGTTCAAATAAATGCATTCAATATATTTGAACAAATATAGACATCTTACGAATGGCGTTTTAATCTAAAAGTTTAGTTTTGATGGAAAAGATGACCAATTAATTGAAATTTTATATTACGTTAGAATGAAATACCTTTACTTTTAACGGAAACAAAATTTAGTGATTTAAATTTTACTCAAATGATTTTATCCAGTAAAATTAGTTGTTTTAAAATTCATCTTTAAAATTATTCTTTCTGAAATTTATATGCCTTTATATTAGCTATTAAGTAATGATTTTTAAATAGTTAATATAAAATAGTTTTTAAATTCATAAGGTTCAAAACAATACATCTGTCTATCTTGCATCTTTTAGAATATGGCTAATTGTATACATTGATAATTTTTTATTCTTGATTTGATTCATATACTATATAACATCTTTCTTCTTTCAGGTTAATAAGTTTTGTTCTATCAACTCTGTCAGAAATTGCTGTTCTATTAAGCAATTAGCCAGCAAATTGGTAAGTAAATTCTGTTTTGGTATTTTATTATCGTTTTATTTTTTTTTATTGCAATAATAGGTTAAAAACCCATTCTTGAAATAAAAATTTCAGTTTTTGAACTGTCAATTGCTTGTTTTCGCCTTGTCAATGGTAAATCAAGTCATCTCCAACTTGTTTCAGTGGTTTGATAGCCACTTGGCTAGCGCTCTGGCTTTTGGTACCACAAGCTTCAGGTTCGTATTCATAACTGGATGTTTATTAGTGGGAATTTGGGGAATCCACTTTAAACTGTAAGTTCCGGTCTAATTGGTCTAAATTAAGAAAATGACCGTAAGACGATAAACCAAACCTAACTTGTTTGAAAACAATAAGAATTATTAAAGTAGTAGTAACATATTATTCGTATGAAATTAGGAAATGTTTTAATATGTATTTTTAGTTAAATGAGATGTAATCGCAGTAAAGTCATTTTTCCTTCTTTATGTAAATCTTTATTTCTGAAATTCAAATTTTACAATCTCTTTTTAAATCAGAATTGCAACATTTACGTATTTAAAAACTATTAAAATTTAAATGAATACTATTATATATGATAAATACATTTATTTTAGTATCGCAGTTCCACAGAATTTCAATAAAAAAGCAAGAACAAATGGAATGGAAGAAAATAAATTCGATATTCTTCCAAAACTTTCACGTCCCTATTGGAAGAATATTTCCCCACAGTAATTCTATTCCAGTACCAATCAAATTGAAGCAGTGGGAAAATGTCAGATTTTGTAAATAGTTTATCGATTTTCACTTCGATTCACAGAACTGTCGCAGTGCTGCCAATAAAACTTTCACTTCAGTAAAATGATTGGAAAACACACCTGTTTTTTATGAAAGCGAACTGTGTGCCTTATGTTCCAAAAGGGGAACAATTTTTCCCGCCGAACCTTTTTATTCATTCTTATTTTGCCCTTAATTGATTTTCAATCACGATTTGAATTGAGTAACTTCATTTTTCGATCGTTTCCGTCATGAATGTTTCAAATGAAGTAAGAAGATTTTTGAAAATTTTGAAATGAATCTTTGTTTTTTTGACGGGTGCAGTTAGTTAATGATTATTTTTTTGGCATCTCTTACATTCGATAATATTATTAGTTTCATTGAATAAGAAAAGACCAAAATGTCTGAAGATCTTTTTGTTTTAGTACAGAGGTGCAGTTGTTTTTAATATGGTTATTTTTTTTAACATAAATAATTACAATCGATAACTTTATTGTTTATTGAATAAGAAAATAACATTTCGATCAGTTTTTTACGTGTAATATTTAGTTCAGTTATCAATGCTAACAAAATGTGTTTGTGTCTGTCCTAACATTTCTATTTTTTACGTGTCTGCTGGATAACATTTCGACCACAGTTTTACGTGTCTGTCGATAACATTTCGATCACAGTTTTACGTGTCTGTCGATAACATATTATCGTTTCGTCAACATTTAGATTATTAAATACCGATAAGTTTAGCATTCATACTTCTTAATTCCAAAGCCTTCATTTTTTTTCACTTCTATTTCAATAATATTTAAAATTATCTTCGCTGTGTGATAATTTTTCATTAAAACAATTTCATTTTATAGTATAGATGAATTCAAATATAAGTTAAACTTAAATTTAAAATGTCATTTTTAACTTATTAAAAAAAAATTCATTTTTCAATCTAATTTTGCATTTTATTTATTTTTTTATTTTGATAAAAGGCTAATTAGGAAATAAAAATTAAATATAATTTATTTTAAATCAAGATTTCAGTAGAAAATTGAAACGTTAACTTTTCGAACAATTAAAAAGAACCCAAACTGATGAACATTTTCACCGGAATTAAAAGTTTTTTAAATTTTGCTTAGATTCTTTTCAATAAGCTTTCATTTCGCCGGCAAACCCGCTGACAGAGTAAGATTGAAGAGAAATCGCCAAACACGCAACAGCCAGCTTTGTTCACAGCACAGTAACCAACTTTTGTTACAACTCCATGCCTTGAAATGTTAAAAAGAATCTATCCTTTTTGTTTCCATAACCATCTCATGGTTCCATAGTGCTGTGATCACGAAACGTTCTTCGTTGAGGTATGTTTGTCAATGGTTTTGAATTTTTATCTTGACTGAAACTTCCTCGCGAAAAGATTCTTTTTGCAGCTGTAATTGTTCTGAAAGAATCTCTTACAGAACAATCGCATTTTACAAACTCAACTGGTATAAGATAGTTTGGTTTTGTGGAATTCCAGATTTTTAATCTGTATGGAATCATGCAACTTGATTGTGTTTGTTCCATTATTGAATAAAAAGATAGTAACAGCCTGTGTAAATCTCTGGTGTTTACTTTTTTAGTCAGTAGTGCATTGTTAAATGCTCTGGATTTTTCCCCATTTTGGATATTGTTTGAGCTTCCGTTACTTAAATGAATTAAAAGTGGATGATAAATAAGGCTAGCGTTTTCGACTGGTATAGGAATACAAAATTCTCGAGTCCGGTTTTATCTTGTGAAATTTTCTATAAGTACTGCTAATAGAAGTTAGTAAAACTTTTATTCATTTTTTATGATATGCTGGTATTGATAAACATTTACAAATTGTGGTAATGTATTTTTAATTATGAATCAAAATTTTAGATGCAAAATCGAGTTTCAAATATCGTTTAATCTTAAGTTATCCTTCGTATAATTTTAGATGACGAATTGTAGATATTCCTTGTAGAAATGAGTTTCAAAATTCTATTAATCTAAGTACGTTTTCTATTACAAACTATAATATTTTTTAAAATTAATATTGTATGATCTTTTTTTATGTCTATGCGATTTTGATATTTTTTTCGTACTAAATGTTTAGAAAATATGTTGTAATTATTAAAAGAAACAAATTTATAAATTAATTTTAACATTGTATAAGAATAATTCCAAAGTTTAAGCTGCATTTGTAATGTATCATTTTTATTTCAAAAATATTTATAATTCATTTTTGATGTGGGTAAGGAATTTGATGACTTTAGCTATGAATTTAAAGTTGCAAATGATCAGCTTTCTTCAGAAAGTAAAAAATTTGGTTATTAAAAATATATATATATATAGAATATAATATTAAAGGTTAATATTTCCTTGATAAATTTTTCATTTGCTGTTCTACCCGAAAGCGCTAGAAAATGTTACAAGATAATAAAAATTAAAATGCTGGAAACGAAATTTAGTATAGCTGAAATTGAAACGTTGAAAGTTTGTTATCGAACAGAAGGTCACTTTTACACTCATCTCTGACAAAATATTTTATTATTCAGAAATTTCAACAACTGAAAAAGCAATACTGTGTGGAATACTTAGATTGCACAGATCTGATAGTAACATTCCACCATGACACGGGGATAGATAACAGCTGGACTCTTCTTGGCAATGGCTCAAAATTCTGGTCGAAAATGTTTTCACTTCAGGAATTTTTTACTGATAAGTGAGCTTTTAAGTTCGTAAAAGCAACTTGTTCTTAACACTATTTATGGAGAAATCCTGATTATTTGATGACGAATACATGATTCATAATACGCATTGAAGATATAAACAATATCAGTGGTAGTTTTGGAATCTTTTTTTCCATTCATAAAGGTTTTTAGAATTTGTTATCGAAAGGCGAACTTACTCGTTGCTTACTGGGGTGTTACGTGTATTTCTTGGAGCATGAAATCGAACTGCTGATATGATAATAGAGTGGAATTTCCAGTATGTGATTTTCAGAACATTAGAAGTTGTTCTAGTGACAGAGTGGTAGCAACGTGGGCATTGGAGTGACTGGGTTTTTTTAGTAAGCCAAGTTTGTTATAGTCGATGTTTATTAAGTGACTAGTGGCTAAGGCTTGTTGGAATAACAAGGAAATCAGGTAAGAAATTCTTTTTGTATTACTTCCTCATTTTTTTGGATCTGGGAATATTGACATTTTAAGTCAATCTATTATTTGAAATTTCATGATTTTGTCTATTTGTCTAATTTTTATGTTGTGGTAACATTGTTTCTTTTCATGATTTAAATATTATTTTAAAAAGGGCGTCTGTTAATGAATCATTTGACGCCAAATAAAGATTTTTAGTTTTAAATTTAATCATAGTATTTTCAATACCGGTTTATATTCGAATCACAATCTTATTTCAGAATTTTTTTTTTTTTCGGTTGCATTTGGGAAATTTATTTAAAAAATTTATTAAATACATTTAATGCTTCTAATGCTCAAAATGTTTTTTATAATCAATGAATGTAAATTGAACGTGTCAAATGTTGAAATGATTTTATTACATTGATAAAATTAAGTCTGATCAATGAGCTAAAAGTGACAATGTTAAATTATTTTCATGCATTGTAGAAGGTTTTTAGAAAATGTCCTTCCTTGCTAGTTAAAATTTTTTTTAAAATGGAGAATTTTGGGACGAGGTTTGTTGAAAAGTACCATTATCGGAGGAAAGGGAACGTGGAACAATATATTATATGTATTAAGGAATTGATTTAAAGAGGCGTGGAAGAATACTATAAATCACAAACTATCGTTTTGAAATTTGTGTTTAGAGCTTTAACTTTTTATTAAACTTCATTCGTTCAATTTAGTGCAATGAATATTTGTTGTAACATTTTTAAAAGTAATTTATAATATTTTTATATTTAAGAGTAATATTAGTTTTAAATGTTTTTTACTTTAACAATTTATTTTAAAAATTTGCCCTTGTAAATTTTAGATTTCGGTTTGAAATTTTGTTTTTTCCGGTTATGAAATATTTTAATTAAAATCGGCCATATCTTTTACTTGAATAAAGTGTATCGATGTTTTGAATTATAGTGTAGAGCTCTCATAATTATTTCAAAATTTCATTCGTTCAGTTTAGTATAATGAATATTTGTTGTAACATTTTAAAAAATGGTTTATTGTAGTTATTTTTATGTTTTAGTGTAATATCAGCTTAAATGTTTTTTAAAATAATTAACAAGTAATACTTTTATCTGTTTTTTTTTTAATTACTTTTAAAAATTTCCTTGCTTTAGATTTCGGTTTTGAAATTTTCTTTTATTTTCAACGTTTTTGCTTCAGTCAAGTATTTTGTTAAGTTTTTCGACATTATAATGTGTGTAGAGCTCTATATTTTTTACAAAATTTCATTCGTTCAATTTATATGAACGATTCGTTCAATGAATGTTTATCGTAGCATTCTTAAAAAATGGTTTATATTAGCATTTTTTTTATATTTTAGCGTAACATTTTTTAAATAGGGCCTTATTGATTCTTACAGTTTATTGTCTTGACAAATAAATAGTATAATTTAATGGCAATATAATGACTGCTTATGAATGTATAATCAAATTTAGTTTGGCTACAATTTATTCTGCAAAAAGGATGGATGCTCATGTGAAACTAATAGCTTGCTAAAATTCTTAGACAAATAATTCCATGGAATTATCCTTCGAAGATTATAATTTAAAAAAGGTTCCCAGCTACAAGTGGAAATAACTACTGGTTGCAGGCAAAAAGAACAAACAAACAAAAATGACTCTATTGTGTCTTTTTGGCAAATGTCTTCCTATGCACGCGTGACTAAATTAAATTCTCGTCAGATTACCAGAAGGCCCACTGACCCAAACGCTAACCTCCATGCCAAATTGATCCCACTGGTCGGCGTACCATTAAACCGGATTATCTCCGGATAGTCCTTTTCCTCTAACGCATCCTTTCTACGGTCACGGCCAAGTGGGTTTTCAATCTTACTTTTTGTTGCTGGCACCTGCTGAATTATGCATGCTTGTGTCAGTGCCCTACATAATTGTGCCCAGGTTCTGCCATTGTCTGTTTCGCTACGACTCAATTGGAAGTCTTCTTCCTCTCTTGCTTGATGATTGAACCCTTGAAGAGATTGACTGACTGTGGTCGGTTGGAGATGACGGTGTTTGGTCTTCTCGTGAGGAAATTGGGAATTATGTGGGTTAGGTTTCGCAATCTGATATGAGTGGGGGATTTTTTAAGTGGGTAATAATTTCACTTTGCCGCATTATTTGCAAAGCAGTTTTGGTCTTCGATTTAGAAATATTTTTATGGATTGAGATTTATTAGTTTACGGTAATATTTATTACAGTAAGTAAAACTATGTTCTTTAATTTTTATCTAATAAGGTATAATTTTATGTATTTAACGATATAATTTTTGGTATTTGATTAAAACTATATGTATCTAAAGATGAAACATGATTTTGTCAAGTTGTTAAATAAAAAAATTGGTTTCAATTATATTTTTAACTTTTATCACGGGCAAATTTTTTAAAAGTAAATACATTTGAAGCTCAGCTGCCATGTTATTATGACCCCAAAATGGTGAATGTTTGACATCTTTTTCGTCATTTAGGGTGAAGAAAAATTCGTTGAAAAGAAACTTTATATGGAGTAATTTTGATTTAAATCAAGTTACATACACATACATGCCATTATTCCTGAAGGATTTGATGGGTTTTATAATTAAATGAATTGGTAGTTATATATTTCATTTTTTTTCATTTGCCAACACATTTAAATCTACTTTTTAACTGTCTGAAAAAAAAAAATAAGTCATCAGCAATTCATGCTAGCTTATTCAAAGAAACATCCGTTTTTCAAATCTCTCGATTTATTACCAGATTTAAAACTTGCGCGTCTGTTTGTCTTTTTAAATTTAAATTTCCCTTTTGAATTTCACTACAAAATTACTCAACAAAATTTGGTATTCAACTTTCATCCTTCGAGTTCCATACATTTGGAATTAAATGTTTAAATTATGTTGAGCACGTGATTGCTGTATTATTGATTCAAAATACACCAACCATTTGTTAACCAATATGATTTTGCTTTCCATTACATTGACTCATTCAAGGACTCGTACCGAATATATTGTCTACAGAAATATTTTCCAACAACAAACAGGAAACTATTTTAATGAAGTGCATAGAAGCAAATCTGAATCTTTTTACCGGATATAAGGTTGAATAAATGCAGGAAACGATTCTGCTGTGAGTGACAAAACGTTTTTTTTGCATTAGCCCGCATCTTTCATTTGAGATGAATTTCCTCTTTATTTGATGTTGCTACGACTTGGTACGTTAAAGTCCACTAACTGCTAATGAGGGTGACATAAAAAATTTAAAATGATTCGAGGAAATTATTTGTAAATTTTAAACCTGGGATTTATTTTAAGACTTTAATTTGACATTTTTAAATATTGTTTTTAGATTTGCTGTACAATTCTGCTCTCCAGATAACTAATCTGAACTTACTTAAATTTTATTCAATAAAAAATAGTGAAATTGAGGTAGTACCACCACCACCAACAACAACAAAAAAAAACATTTGCTATTGAGAGCCTCTACATTAGATCTACGTTGTGGAACCTTAATTTGGAACGAAATTGGGGCAGTGTGGGTTCACACCTTGGATCACATGCACACCAACAATCTGAAGAGTGGCCTGATGGCCAATTAACCAGCACTCCGACCGCTTAACGCTTTGGTATCACAGGTTTCAGGTTCGAAACCTGGCTGTGGCATGGATGTTTGGGAATGGTTCGGAATGCACGTTAAACTGTAGGTCTAATTAGCCTGAAGTGTGCTAAAAATGACCTTAGAGCGATAAAACAACCAATACCTGAAGATTTGCCCCTCCACCCTATTTGATTTCAATTTATCACCAGTTAGACACACAGGAGTGTCCGTTTCATCTTCTCGAATTTTTCACAATTCAAAAGCTCAATGCACTACTAAGTCAGAAAATGATTTGTGCGACAATTGTAATACTTTAATAAATCGTTCGTTTCAGAATTTAAATATTAATGTTTAAACTAACGAAATCAATATGTCACTATTATTGAAATTGGCTTCAATTTTGAATAACTATTTCAACGTTTAAGTTCCTAAATTACGCCGTGAATTACGAACATATAATTATTATGCTTTTCGCTTAAATTAAGCGGATCTGAAAATCATTTCCATGTCCGACTCTCTTACACCGATTTATTCAATTTATTAAGAAAAATATGCTGCTGGATTTTTTCCACAAGTTTTTTTCAGACTGCACCTGCTAAATTAAAGCATGGTAAATATTAACGTCGTGATGGAACAAAAGAAACACCAAGCAAGCGAGCGAACTTCAACAGATATGTTTTAGAGCAGCCTTGCCTTTCTCCACGTACATAATTAAGCACTAAAAACGGGAACCCCATTGTAATGCAAAGCAGCTATTTGCATCTTATTTATTGCCACACCAAACAAAGGTGGGGTTTTCCTTGGTGTCTTCTGCTTGTGTGTTATGTGTGCATACTCGTAACCATAACCGCTGAACTCGAGCTCTGGAGCAGAACTTGTTTATCTTTTTAGGGGCCACCTTCTGTTTACTAACCTGGCGTTCTTTTTTTTTTTTTTTTTTTTCTTCTCCTCATTCTCAGATTTATTTTAATAGATGCTCTCTCGTATCCATTGTTTTGTTTAGTCCGTCATTGTCTTTGTTTATGCAGTGAACTCACCTGAGATGCTCTTTGTTGCTGCACAGGATAAAAATCTTGTTTTTTTTTTTTTTTTTAAGAACGCTGCCCCATCCATACCTTACCGAGAATTATTTCTTCAGTTTGTTTAGAGACGGTGGCAATGACATTCGTCTTGTTATTTTAAATGAGGGCTTGTTTAAGAATTGTTAGTCCATGCGTTTAAACGGATGTTCCTTTTTTATTTTTGCTTTAATCAAAATGTTATTCTATTTCAGCATTTAAATTAAAGTATAAAAAAAATATATATTCTAGAAAAAGACGTTGCCACTTTCCTAAAACAATCGCGTAATAGAAAGGTTTCCGTAATCAGTCTTGGCGTCGAAGTTTTGTTCTTATTTATTCATTGAAGTATGTTTTAAAGGTCTTAGGGGATAAAGTAGTTATCTGGATTTTTAAAAATGGGTTTTTAATGGAAGAAAAAGAATGTTTTTTAAAAGAACGTAAATAGCACAACAAAATGTTTTTATAACATCATAAATTAGTTTTGAACATTAAAAAAAAGTGTTTTAAAAAAAGAATGAAATTGTTTCGTTTTGAAATTCTTTAAATTTTGCATTTTGTTTCATCATTAAGAATTTTGGCAAACAACCGGAGATGAACTTGAAGTTTGATTTTTAAAGTAATTTTGATTATATTCATTTTTTTGAAATCTTGTGTTACTATAGACGAATTGGCTTATTTATTTTAGTGGTGTGTATATTAGTATTAGAATATTATCTGCATATTAGTTTTTCATTAAGTTAAGCTATCGTAATGCAGTAATTAGTAAGCTATCGCAATGCTATCGTAATGCAGTAATTAGTAAGCTATTGCAGTAATGCCGTAATTTAGTAAGCTGTCGTAAGCAGTATTGTAATGCCGTAATTGGTAAGCTATTGTAATGCCGTAATTGGTACGCTATTGTAATGCCGTAATTGGTAATTGCTATTGTAATGCCGTAATTGGTAATGCTATTGTAATGCCGTAATTGTAATTGGTAAGCTATTGTAATGCCGTAATTGGTAAGCTATTGTAATGCCGTAATTGGTAAGCTATCGTAATGCCGTAATTGGTAAGCTAATGCCGTAATTGCCGTAATTGGTAAGCTATCGTAATGCAGTAATTGGTAATGCCGTATTCGTAATTGTAGTAATTGGTAAGCTATTGTAATGCAGTAATGCAGTAATGCAATAATCAGCTTATTAGTAAAGGTTTCATTAGCTGGATTTCAGAATTTTTTTTAAAGTTGTAAATTTTTAAATGCTTAACATATTTTTAAAATAATTAGAAATACTAGAAAATAGTTGGTTCTTGTAGATTGTGCAATAAAATGTACTGATTACTTTACGGCTTTAATGTACTTACTACTATAGACTACTTTACTATGTACTGTAATACTTTGTCTTTTTATAAATTGTACTAATATATTAAATGTTCCTTGTAGGTTTTATTATTGAAATTCAATGTAGTTTTAAGAGCAGAATAGATAAGATATCAATATATACTATTTAACTATAGAAAAATTGACGCAATTTTTGATTTACGATCAAAGTTTAGTGTCATGTTTAACATTTCATGCTTCGAAGCATACGAACAGTCGGTATGTGACAATATTTTTCGTTTTGTATTGAAGTCATGCAATATTAACTACTTGGAGAAGAAGAAAAGATAAATTCGTTTCACTTGATTTGATAAATAGAATGGTTAAAACGCATGTTATTCTACAAAAATGTGTCAAGATAGTAATAAAACGTACCATTCTCAGATTTTTATAATATTTGAATGATTTTTAATCTTTAAAAAAAGTGAATGAGCAATGAATCATGTTTTTCGCATCTTTAAAAACTCCATTATTCTTTTGCTATATTTCATAAATTATCACAATGGGAACAAAAAAAAAAAAATACTATTTTTGTTGGTTTAAGAGTAGTTATTCCACCAGTGAATGCTTCAGCAGTGTAATAGGAACCTCATTACTGGACCGAAACGACGGAATGTTATCACTGCGAAGACAAATTGATGAAATTACATGAAGCCAGCGGGTAATAACATAAATCTTTGGGCACAGTCTCTCCTCAGTTAATGCTTAACGGAATTATAACACAGAACCCTTTTATGCTTTAGCTTTTTACGGTCTTGGAACTGATGGATATTTTCGTGTTCTGTGCTCATCAGAACGAACAATCCGTCCTCTATGTGTACGAGTTTACGACTCAATCACTGATTTCGCTTAACATTGTTGAATTTAGTGGGATTATTTAGCACCTTTTGTGTTTGTTTTTAAGATCTTTTCCCCTTCTATTAATAGAAAAGTACGAAATTTTAATTGAAATACTGTCAATCTAATGGTTAGATGTAAAACAAGCATTATAAATTGTATTTTTCTTGCATGGGTCTAGTGCAGGGGGTCGGCAACCTCTTGAGTCGGAAGAGCCAAAAATGGCAATTTTACAAAATTTCAAAGTTTTTAAAGAGCCACAAAATCTTTTCTTGCCAACAATAAATAGTACTCGCATAAATAAAGTTTTTTTGATTTAAAAAAAAAAAAAAAAAAAAAAAAAAAACTAATCTATTTATTCATAAGAAAAAAATATCTATTTATTCATATATAAGTAGTGTTTTTCACAACAAATTAGATAATATATATATATGGCATTATTAGATAATTACTTATTATGTAAGTAAAAAAATTAAAACAATTAAGCATTTACTTACAACACTAACTTGTACTTCAATAACAAACAATTGAGCAAACAAATTCAATGGGAGCATTGGCTTTGCATGGTTTTAGAAAGTTTGGATAAATTAGGGCTCATAACTTGTTGTTTTAAGTTTCAAAACACGACTCTAAATTTTCATTTGTTAGTTGGCTTCTTACTTTACTTTTAATTATATTGATGCAAGAGAACGCTTGCTCGCAAGAATATGTCGACCCGAAGATAGTCAGCACTCCAAGTGCCAACTTCTTCACCTCACTGTAGTAATCTGGAAGACTATTCCATGCGACGAATAGAAGTGCCTCAACTCTCGGCATTTCTTTTAAAGCTGAACACTTTGTTGCGTTACGTGCATACATGTTTAAACGATTTTTTAAATGTTTTTTTTTTTATAAAATATTTTGCGTATGGAACTAAAAAGAGCCGCAACTTCACAAAAGAGCCGCATGTGGCTCGCGAGCTGGAGGTTGCCGACCCCTGGTTTAGTGTAAAGGATCATTACATTTAAATCGATTCTATATTTGTGTATAACAGGAATTTTAAAACTTAAATATGCTAACTTTATTAGGGTAGTAAAATATGTATTGCAAGAGCCTGGATCAATCACCCTATAGTAGTGCATTGGGCTTCTACATTGTCGAAATTTAGTTTGAAAGTTTCTATTTATACGCTGTAGTATTATCGAGTAGTAGTATTGTAGTATTCAAACGGGCTCCACGTTGGAGCTTGATTGCAATTGCGTGTGGTTCGGTTGGAGACTTGAGACACAGGTTTGAGAACTCACTGCTTTATTTACACACGCACAAACATCACACACTTAACTACATACAATATTTAACACATTTAAAGACATAAGTATATAGATTTGTGGAAGGATTCCACGAATAAGCCGAAAATAAAGATACTCGGTACGCCCTGGCTGCTGGCTATATTTCCTCTCCGCGGCCAACTTATACACAAGATTGTTCTAAATATATTTCCTCCGGGATGATTACAAACTAAACGTTTCTCAATAGAAGTGCGTGTTGCTTTGTAAAACGTTTCTCAGAAGCGCATGTTGTAGCTTTGTATGTAACTACATACAATATTTAACACATTTAAAGACATAAGTATAGATTTGTGGAAGGATTCCACGATAAGCCGAAAATAAAGATACTCGGGTACGCCCTGGCTGCGCAAAATATATTTCCTCTCCGGGTTAAAATGAAGCCAACTTATACACAAAGATTGTTCTAAATATATTTCCTCCTCGGGATGAGAGATTACAAACTAAACGTTTCAATAGAAGTGCGTGATTGCTTTGTACTAAACGTTTCTCAGCAGAAGCGCATGTTGCGCTGTACTTCCTCTCAGATGAGAGTCTAGGAATGGACAAAAGTAATTCTGTAGGCCGGAAAAATCTCATTTGAGTTTGAAGAGAAAAATGAAGGGTGTGAATTCCCGAAATGCTTCTCGCTGTTGGAGCTGTTCTTTTTCAAATTATGGTGGCTCCGGAAGTCCAACTTCCTTGGGGCAAAAACAACATTCAATAAAAATAAAAAAATTACAATTTTGAATTTGTTTTACTTGATTTTAAAATAGAATGATTAAAATACATATTAGCACAAATAAATGTGTCAAAGTATTGAAATTTCTTCAATGTCACAACAGACGTTTTCTTTTTTTGCGGGATACGGTTGTCAACCCAATGTCCTACAGTCACATTAAACCGGAACCTATGGTTTAAAGTAAATTCCAAACGACACAAACATACATGGCAGTCCGGTACTCGAGCTCGAAATTTGTGGTACTGAGCGTCAGAGCGCTAGTTACTCTGCCATCAGGCCCTATTCAAATTTACAATTTTTATTTTTATTGTATTGTGTTGTAGTATTATTTGGATATTACTTGAATACAAAATTTATTTACCCTCCAAACTTGTCTGTTGTAATAGAATGAATTAAACTATGAAATTCATGGTATACATAATTCTTTTGGAAGGAGAACCAGCTAATCTATTATGCTCTATAATAAAGATATCAAAGTTTGTCCATTTGAATTGGAAATTTCTAGCATGTATAAATTGGGGCAGTAAATTCAGTAGACGCGTTTCATTAAAATTCGTTTAGTTGCAGTACATTCATCTTGGAAATTTGAGACAATATCCAGTTGTGTAGTACTGTCCTTTGTGGGGAAAAGGATTTTATTTCTCTGAAATTACTTATCCCGATTCTTGCTGTTTCTTTTTCCTTTGTCTATCTTTCTCCCATTGTTAAAACGAAGTTTCGATATTCTTTTCTTGTTTAGATATTCTCTTCTGTACTTGTTTGGAAAAAAAGTGCAGTTGCAAAGTACTTCAGTGAAAATTCTTATACTTTTGATAGTGGTGGACAGTTTTTTTTATCTTTCCATTGATTTCTGAGGTCAACAAAATTTATAGCGAATTGTTTGTACTACATTTTACATTGCGTATTCAGGAATTCAACTATGTTTGTCCTCGCAATTCTTCGGCTTTTTTGTCATATTATAATACTTGCCGCATTTTTTAATGAAAATTTATAATATCAAATCGCGTTTGAACATTTTAGTCCGAAAATTGAAATAAGTGTTTGTTTAGGCATAATGTAATTTACAGAAATTTATGATATTAATCTTAATGTTAATGTGAGGTATCAGTTTAATAAATTGAATATTGAATTAGATAAAATAATAGCTTAAATAAGTTAGGGTGGATGATTCTTATTGCAGATACTTAATTTCAAAACCTGATTTATTTTTATCGGAAAAAAATAACTTAACTAGTCAAAGTTTATCAACGTTACTCAACGCAAATCAAAATTAGTAACAAAACTAACTTTAATTTACGTTGATTGGTCATCTTTTTCTTGTGTTTAACTGACAAATTAATGAAAATTTATGTGCCAAATTATCTTTAAAAAAAAATTAATAACATTCAGTTTAAATTTGCCTTGATGGAAATTAAATTGCATTTATAAAACAATCTGAACATATTGCAAGGATGCACAATTTATAAAGGCCGCATACAAAAGCCATGAAAATTATCTAATATATAATTTCTATAATAAATACAAGGCATAAAAAAAAAAATGTGTGCGATATTACATTAAATACAACGGTTAGTTCGATTTTTTTAGTAACCAAGTTAGTGATTAGTCCGACTTGTTTTGATATATTCATTACTAAAAATATTTGTTCACGAATATGTTGATTTAAACAGGCTTGATGCAATAATTTTTTTTCTGAGAAATCTATCAACAGCTATATTTACTTGTAATTTTATAAATGCGGCATACTTTTTTTTGCAAAAAAATGTCGTAAAAGAAAAAAAAATGAGTTGAGATCTTGCATCTAGATTATCGCGTTATAGATAAAAAGATCTGATCTTCTAATTTACACAAAATAGAAACAAAATAATTTGCAGCCTTAGTTTAACAAAAACTAATAATTATTTTCTGTTTTTAGTCGTTCATCAAAATCTGATTTAAAAAAAAAAAAAAATAGTATACAAGACGGACCATGGTCTATCCACTCCTTGTAATCAAAATTGTAAATAGTATCTACTAAAAAAATACGATATTAGATTTAATAGATCTGGTATAACTGTCAAGTTTTCTGCAGCACGTGCAAAGCTGCTAGGTAAATATGTGAAAAGCGGTGAAGAAAAACAACAACAAAAATGAACGTTAATGACAAGGCAAATCGGCTCGAGGCACATTTCTGTTATTCCATCTTAAAGCTTGACACTGGTCGGCAAATCATGAGAAGAAATGTGGTTTCAACGAACATTGTGGCCAAAAGTTCACGCGTGCTCTTGCCAGCGTCAGCGGCGATTTTCTTTTTTTTCGTCCTTCCACATTCTGAGAGAAAACGTGAACCTACCCGCCAGAAGACATTCACACGTGATACGCTCCGAGGGCGAAATTAATTTCTTTTTAGGCACTGTCCTTTAGGGGCCACGTGATTCTGTTTTCATTTCGTCCGCTCATGATGTAAACATTAGGTAATAAGCGAAGGTCGATGACACACGGCAGTTTGGATACTATTGCGATCGCATCTATCAAATTCAATTATGCGAGTAATGCATGTCCTTTTACAAACAAGTAATATAAAAAAAAAAAATGTTTTTAAAGTCAATTCCTACGTTTTTCACTCTATTGCAGAAAAGTCCTTTATTAAATAATTTTCATTCATTTTTTTAAGTTTATCTGGCGCCATCAATTGGTAGATACATGCAACTTAAATATATAAAAAAAAAAACTAAAATTAATTAATTTAATTTAATTACTGAATTAATATTTGAAAAATGTATTAACATTCAGTGTCATCCACTACAAATTCAAAAAAATATATTTGAACTTGAGTGGATGAATAAAAAGTATTTTATGAACGATTGAAAATTTGAACAAGATATATAGGGAGAGTGTGAGCTAATAGAAGGAATTGGAAAAAAGGGTTGGACGTGCATTTCTGTATGCTTTTGAATTTATTTCCATATTTTCATTTATTAAATGCTTGCTGTTTATTCAAAAGTTTCCCAGTTATCTATTTTTCCCTATATTTTTATTTTTCCCTAGGTATGTTTTCCCTATATACCTCTAGGCAGGGGTATGAATCATAAAATTAAAGTAATTGTATTGTCAGGTATTTAAAAAATATAAGTAATGCTAAGCATATGGTATGATGGAATATTTTGATTGCAATTTTTATTCTTTCCTCCTTCTAAATTCTTTATACTGGTCGAAAAAAAAAAAAAAATTGAAAATACTGCCGTATTCGGTGCCTTAGGATCTATAAAAATCACTCATAAAAGTACACTTAAACTTAAATTGGAAATCAGCGGAAAGTATATGTAAAAAAAAAAAGTCTACGATATTACATAGGCCATATATGCGTATCGAATGTAAAAAGCTCCAAGTTGAAAACTTAACTTGTGAAAAGGACAAATTTTCAAGTTTATTCATAACAAAATCATACTCGCAGATCATACATGCTTGCAATATACATATGTGCAAATCATTACCGAAAATCATACTCTTGGGTATGAATTTTGACCAAAAATAAGACTTCGCATAACAACGACGTATAATCCTTCTACATAATTAATTATATGCCAATATAATTCTGTTTTTATAGCCATGATACAACAAAAGCCATGAGCCATGCAGCTTGTAGTTTTTACCATGTAGCGTTTTTATAGCCATGGCCAACAAAACGTTTTCGATTTTAAAGAGTTTTTGATGCCAGTTATATTAAAAATATTAATAAATTTGAAATATTTATATCGGAAGGAAATAATATATTTAAGAACTACGGGCAAGATAAGAGACGATATTTTTCCGCCATGTTGTATTCTGTTAGAGATGAACCTGATCAGAATCTTAATTACAAATTTGACCTTCTAATAAAGGCGTTTTTTAATTCTTATGTATCTTATACCAGTTCTTTTTTCATCCACTACCGTGCAAGGATGCACATCGCGTCTTTTTATACAAGTTGCAGTGGCTTATATAAGTGAGTGGAAGTCTATATATATCCAATTATTATCACTTTTTTGCATAAAATTGCAATTTGCTTCATCCTTTCCTTCGTCCACAATTGTTTCATTTTTGTTTGCAATAATCTTGGAATAAATTTTAATTCTGTAAAAAAGAATTACAGAGATTTTTCTCTAAGTACTCTACGAAACACTACCTTGTTTCATTATTGTAGAAATTTTTATTTTCTCACACACAATTTTGTCAGTTTTTATTAGCAACAAATAATATAAAAAATAAAATTAAAAAAATATATAATTATTAAAAATTATTTGTAAAATTATTAAAAATTTAATTTAATTTAAATTCCTACTTTTTGCACGATATTGCAGAAAGTACTTTATAAATAATTTTCATTTTTTTAAGTTTATCTGGCGCCATCTATTGGTAAACATATGCAACTTAAATCTAAAAACACTAAAATTAATTAATTTAATTACTGAATTAATATTTGTAAAAACTGTATTAACATCAAATGCCATCCACTACAAGTTCAAAAAAAAAAATGTATTTGCACTTGAGTGGATGAATAAAAATATTTTATGAACGATTGAAAATTTGAACAAGATATATATAGGGAGAGTGTGAGCTAATAGAAGGAATTGAAAAAACATTTTAACATTTTGAAGTCAAGAGACATGAAGTCCCGTCTTTTATTTTTTAATGTTGGCGACGGATGACGAAAATTCACGTCATTTGAAGAGATGCCAACCATTACGGAATATATTAATCAATTTTTTTTTTTGTAAACAGCACTTTTAATCTTATTAATTTTTTAATTAAATATTTATAAAAAATAATACTGAGGGTTCTGTACTTTACACTGCATACCTGCTATTTTTTTTAGAATTGATATATTTATGAAATTTCTTGAATATGCGTCCACAAATTATACGCAGCGGCCTATAATCCTCACTCTGAAATTTTTGAGTTTTAGCGTATAAGCTACGGATTATAGGCAAAAAAAAAAAAAAAAAATACAGTAGTTTTTTTTTCCCCTGGCATATGTTGAAAGAAATGGGTGAAAAATGAGTGTTGTGATAGAGGTAGAAATGTAAGGCAAACTTCGAAAATTATATGCTGGCTCTTTCCTGATCAAACTTCTACAGATTTGTATATGAACTTCGAAATTGAAGTCTTTGACTGAAATTTAATAATTTAAAAAAAACATGGAGGGATTTTTATTACGATTATTCTCAAATTAATACCATTAAAAGGAATTAAAAATTTCTTAAAAAAATATTTTTAAGCATTTCAAGTAGTTAAAAGAAATTTTTTTTAAGATTCTTAAAGTCCGTAGTTTACGATTTTAAATACGTGTTTTATTTATTCTTGTTTTGTTCTTGTGTTAAGTTCGTAAATAATTTTGAATCACTTAGCAGTGGAATTTTAAGAATGGAAAATGTATAAATATCTACAATGAAATTCGTATACCAAATTGATTTGCACATTATTTAATTTTGTTTAAAAGCCCATTATCTAGTCGGATCTTGATAATCTTAATTAACCAGAACTCTCATCAGAATACTTTAAAATTCAAACTTAGCTGACCTTGCCTGTAACAAAATGAGCACATCCGAAAATGTACTAAAACTCAAGACAAAATAAATTTTAACGAACAAAAAATATTTCAAATTCAAATGAAAATTTTATTTAAAATAATGTCGTACTTCATATTTCAATGATTAAAGAAATTATAATTTTTCCTTTGAAGTTCTTTTTTTTTTTGCAGCATTGTCTCTTTCAAAAAATAGAACGTTAGGAAGTAAAGCTGCTCCATTTAGCATGCTGGGAAGAATAATGCTGCCATGCCATTTTCATGCAAAATATTTTCCTTTTTGTAGTTTGGAATCTTCATTTATCATTTTCTTTTATTTTGAAAACGTGTTACCCTTTCCCAATTCAGATTTTCATACTAGGAAATGTATCTTATTTCTGTGAATTCTAAGAACACAATGATGTATTCATCCGAAGACGGTTCACCAGCATGATCCTCTGAAGCAGAACTAGTCATCTAAAATAGGATGGCTACACAAGGAAAGCTTAAGATTTGTAAGAACGGTAGCCTAAAAAGGGATAAAAAGCCGGTGGATTAAAATGAAACTCGGATCAAAATGCAATAAACTGGTTCTTTAAAATATAATAAAATTTGTTTTAATTATTTTCCGTATTACTAATTCTTATTAATCTTCTTCAACAGGTGCAAGATGTTATTGGTGGTGTGGGCATTTGCTGCCCTGTTTTCGGTTGTCGTAGGACAGAGGTATGTTACAAAAAATAATTTCCTATCTATATAAATGTGAGTTTGATAAAATTAAAATTTTATTCATTTAAATGTTTATGGATTAGCAAAATGTCAACATTTTATTCATTTAAATGTCCTTATGGATTAGCAAAATGTCAACATTTTATTCATTTTTTGTCATTTATGGATTAGCAAAATGTCATTTTTTTTATTCATTTAAATGTCCTTATGGATTATTTATTTATGTCAACATTTTATTCATTTAAATGTTTATGGATTAAAAAATGTCAACATTTTTATTCATTTAAATGTCCTTATTTAGCAAAATTCAACATTTTATTCATTTTAAATGTCCTTATGGATTAGCAAAATGTCAACATTTTATTCATTTAAATGTCCTTATGGATTAGCAAATGTCAACATTTTATTCATTTAAATGTTTATATGGATTAGCAAAATTTTAAAATTTTTTTCATTTATTTATGGATTAGCAAAATTTATTTTTTTTGTTCATTTAAATGCCCATATGGATTTATTTAAAATGCCAAAATTTTATTCATTTTAAATGCCCTTATGGATTAGCAAAATGTCAAAAATTTTGTTAATTTAAATTTATGGATTAGCAAAATGTCAATTTTTATTCATTTTTAAATGCCCTTATGGATTATTCAAAATGCCAAATTTTATTCATTTAAATTTATGGATTAGCAAAATGCCAAAATTTTGTTCATTTAAATTATTTGGATTAGCAAAATGCCAAAATTTTGTTCATTTAAATTCTATTTTTATTTATTTATTAGCAAATTCTATTTTAAATTTTGTTATTTTAAATTTATTTTTTATGGATTAGCAAAATGTCAATTTTATTCATTTAAATGTCAATATGGATTGTAAAATATGAAAAATTTTTATTCATTTTAAATATCTTTACGAATTAGCTTTGTTGTAGATGTCGATAATCTAAATTTGTAGATTTCTTAGCAATGTGGGAAAAAGTGTATATGTTTTAAATTTAATTGTTCTTAAATATTTCAGTCTTAACAGCATAGCTTATTTGGAACTGAATAACTCATATTCTTTCCTCAATACTCTATTTCTGAATACATCATATCTTTCAGCACTACAGTAGCTCCGAGTACTTCCCCTGTATATACTGTGATAGCACCTGCCAAACTTCGACCCAATATCCCTTTTCACGTGAGCGCATCTGCACATAACCTTCCCTCCCCTTGGATATGAAAATCGGCATTGAAGGACCGGCCGATAATGGACAGTACAACAACATAGGAAAACAAATTACTCTCAATTCTGGTAACTGATTTAATTTTAGTTTATTGTTCATAATTTATTAAATTATTTATATACATGATACTAATTGCTATGTTTTTCTTGCAGGCGAAACTCAAATATTGAATTTTGAGGTATGTACTTTTTTTTAATTCTAAATGAATTTTTTAATATCTTGAATTACTTCGTAATTTATTTTTATATTGTATTTTATTTTCGTAATTCATTCTTCGTAATTTATTTATTTATTTACGTAATTTATTAAGAAAAAAACTACCAAGCTGTATAGTTTACGATGCATATTTTCAATTTCTTTTAAATAAAAAATTTATACAATTTTTTTTTTTTTTTTTTTTTAAAAAAATAATTGTGAATTTTACCCTTCTATCTTATTACAGTTCGTTGATCATAACACATAAAACGATGCGTCCGTTTTTTTAACAATTTTTAGCGAGAAGCAAATTTTTCCAACTTTCAGAAGTCGAGAAAAAAAACATGAATACTTTTACTCTAAAATTAAATTACATTTTATAAATTGGTGTTCTTCATTTTAAAATTATCTAAGCAGTTATTTTGTCTTAATATAAAACTGTATTTTTCTTGTTAATAAATTTTTAAATATGAATAACTGTAAATTTTTCGGTGCTTAAAAAAGGTTACGATTACTCTTCAAAATTCGTAAGATCAAAAGAAAAGTATTAAATTGAAAAATGCTTAGTTTTTCCCTATATTTTGCCTATTTCTGTTTTCCCTTTGCACATTTTTGTAAATATCTAAACTTACTTCTACGGTGTAGCCCGACTTGTGGTTCAGTGACAACGTGCGCCGCTGGTCAGCAAGAGGGCTGAGGTTCAGTCCGCTTTGTTGCAGACTCTGTTTCAAAAACGAGGAGATTCGATAGCGTTTGTGATGTTCAGCATCTTGTCTATTGTCGTGTCCCTCATGGGAGGATGGGTGCAGTTTTTGTTCTGATGGAGCACCCGTAGGTAGAAGTCTGACTTCTGCTCCGTGACGCTCTTACACTCATAAGAGACTGGACCTACGGCTTAAAGTGGATTCGAACCACTACAAACATCCATGGCACCGCCGGGACTCGAACCCGAAACCTGTGGCACCGAGCGCCAGAGCGCTAGACACTCGGCCATTCAGGCCCCAGCATCTTGTCTCGTTAGGCGAATTACCTGGTGAGAGTTTTCCTGGTTTTCAATCATACGATACACAAATGCGGGTAGTTCACCCTAAAAATACTTCGACATGGAGCCTTATACTAAGGGTACTCCCATCAGGAGTTACCCCCACCCCACCCAACCCTTCCTTCCATGAGAATGCATGGGTTCATGGACTTAGTTTAGATGTCGCTGTCGACCAAGTGGGATAAGAAACAACTTCTACGGTGACATATTATACAGTAACTAAACAAAGTTACTTATTCACAAATTGTTCGGATATCCAACTTGTCTTTATCTGCAGACCTTAATATATTTAACATTTTTAATTGCAATATTTTACTTAATATATAACACACTTAAATATTTTTATTCTAGATAACAATGTTTTTAAATTAAACATTTTTAGGGGTTCCACTGCTGTAGAATTATATTAAACATAGGATGATATAGAGTTTTAAGGAAATCCATTTTTTTTTTGTTATTGAAATGTATATGATTTTATTTGTTTTCAGATTGGTGAATGGAGCTCTGGAAATTACAGCCTTATTGTCACTGGTGAAGGCGGCATGACATTTGAGAATCAGACTGTCTTAACCTACGAGCATAAGAGCTATTCTGTGTTTATCCAGACTGATAAAGCAATTTACAAGCCTGGACAATTGGGTCAGTTTCAATCAGATTAGTTCTTTGTTAACTGCTCCTCGGTATTATCACGTATCGATATTTCACGCTCTTTTTTTAGAAAAAGATAGTGCCCAAAGGAATAAAAAAACGTAGAAATATGAGCTATCAAATTCAATCGTATAACTTTCTTTTGAGAAATTGCATTTCAAGATGGATGGAAAGCTCTAGGAGAAAAAGAAACTTAAAATATTTTTTTGCATTTAAATATTACACTTAAATTAATGTACAATATGTTTATTTATAATTTTGTGAATAAGGAATTTAATTATTATTTGTAATTAGGAGAATGCCTATTTTAATTACAACAATCTTATTTCCTAATCCACCAAATTCAATTTTGTAATTTCGAACCAGCTGTTAAAAATTAAACATTTGAACATAAAATTAATCTTTAGATTTATCGAATTTTTTTTTCCCCATCATCAATAATAAAAAGCATAAAAATAATATTAAAATAGTCTTTATGAATTGTTTTATCTTACAATATCAAGTCTAAAATATTTTATTTCTTATTTATAGTACAATTCAGGGTGCTTGTCGTCAATCCTCATCTTTTACCATCTGTAACAGGTGCAATCAATATGTTTATTACAGTAAGTGATTATCGTCTTTATTTGAATTCATGTTGATGATTTCCTGTTCCTTTATCTTTTCTTAAAACTGAATCTATAGTTAAACGAATGAATGTATATTAATTTCTAATTTATTAAACATGTTTTCATTAATTTTTTTTAAATGCTGATACAGAAAGTAGTCTTGCTGATACAGAAATTTCAAATGAATTTTTAGTTTTATGTGATATTATTGCTTTCCTATTCATTTTTTTTTACCATTACTAAATAAATGTATTTTATAGAAAAGATGATTGTGTTCTAAAATTTTAAAGATTTCAGTTTACTCAAATTTTATGTTATTTATGCAAAATCTCCCCTTCCCTCCCCCAAAAAAGTTTACCTCATCATCTCTGTTATAAAAATGCTTGAAGTTTATGTAATTTCTGTGAATCATACGGGATAAAAATATAAATGTTAAACAGGCCCTGTGAGGCTTTCATGTAAAAGCATGTTTATTTTGACTTGCAAAATTTAAAGCACTTGACAAATTTAATTTGATATTTTTGTTGGAAAGATGGTAGAGTTTTCATTGTTTCACAGGTAGTTTCAGATTATTTCAGTAGTACACACAATTGCCAATGTGTTAAAAGAATTGAACATACTTGTTAATCTGTTTATATCATTGTGTAACTATTGTAATAACCAATTTTACATAAAATTCTAATTTGTTTTAGGATGCAAGTGGTAATCGTGTAAAACAGTGGGGAAAAGTGTTTACCACAAAAGGTACATTAAATTTTTTTACCCTTATATAGACTGTGTAATGGATATGTAATTTTAGATATTTATTAACTTATTTCACACTTATTTCCTTTGTTTACTGTATTTAGGTATTGCTTCAGCTGATTTACTTTTATCAGACCAACCGGTTCTTGGAGATTGGACTATTAATGTTGACGTTTTGGTATGTCTCGCTACAAAATATGTAAATATCTTTAATTTTTTTTTTGAATTTAGTTATAGCTGCTAAAATATTTTCTTTCTTTTAGGGCCAAATATTCAAGAAGACTTTTACTGTTGCTGAATATGGTAAGGAATCTTTCATTGCATAATTATTTCTTAAAAATATTTTTGCCATTGAAATTTATATTTTTCATCTTGAAAAACAATAAATTTTCTAACTACTTTTAATTGTAATATATTTTCATTCAACATTGTTTTTATATTCTTTGGAATTTTATTGATTTCCATTTAAATAAAAAAAATTTAAAAAAGTTAACTAAACATTTTGGAACTATATCTTTATTTGTATAGAGTAAATATTTAATTATTGATATTAATTAATGTTCTTTTAAATATTAATTGAATCTATTAATTTACATTTTGTTGAGTAATTAATATTAAAGTCAGAAGAAATTTAATTTCAAAATATTTTATTAATTGTGCTATGTTTTGATTTTTTTACTTCAGTCCTTCCAAATTTTGAGGTACAATTGTCTCTGCCTCCATATGTTACCTACAGCAAACCAGACTGCTTAGCAACTGTGACTGCCAAGTAAGTTTAGCATAAAAATTATATAAATTTCTTATTTTATCTCTTTTGAATAATTATATGAATAATAAAGGTAATTTTTTTTTTAGATATACCTATGGTAAACCAGTTAAAGGTCATGTAAAATTGATTGTGAAGCCATCGTTGAGATTCGGCTATCTTGCTAATGAAAAACCTTCTGTAACTGAAGCTGAGGTATGATTTTCTATATGTTTAGTACTATACGGGAAATTTTTATTTGATAAAGATTTTTTAAAACTGATTAATTGTCAATAGTTTCAAGTACAATTTTCAGTAATTTGATTTATAAAGTTTTTCATATAAACGGACATTTATACTGCCAATAACTTAGTAGTAGAGCAACCATAAAAACTTCTTAAAATGGTGTTTTTAAATGCATATGAAATATCTAGGAATTAAATCAGCAAGTAAAGGCACTTCTATATGGTTTTATAAAAAAAAAATATTTTGTTCTACATTAAAAAATGTCATTATTTTAAGAAAATGTTTAAAATCCAAATTTTAATATCCTAAATATTTAAAAATAAATAGCAGCTAAAATTCTTCAATATTTCTGATTATGAAAGTAAACTGGTAGGAATCAACAATTTGTTAGATGCCTTATATACATGCTGTAAACTTTTTATTCATTAAATCCTGTTCCAGTGGGAAAAGTGAGTAGTATAGTTATTAAAATATGTATAAAATTTATAAATCTGGCACCATATATTACATAGTGTTTTATCTTAAAATTTCATATGAATGCTATTTTTAAAATATTGATGTTGTGATATTTGTGATTGAAACTTCTTAATTATTATAGATTGATGGTACTATTGATATACCAATGAATTTAGTTCGTGACCTGGGTCTTAAAGAAGAAACACTAACATTGGAAATAGATGTTGTAGCTGAAGTTGAAGAATACCTTACCAAAAGGAAATACAATACTACTAATGTGATTAAGATGTATGATAGAGATATCAAGGTTGAACTTGTAAAATCATCTGAATCATATAAACCTGGACTGAAATACACTGCGCATGTATGTATATATGGATAGATAATAATTATAAATATTTTTCATGTTCTTATTTTTCTTTCTATCATCTTCTATCCATGCATGTTATTTAATGGAGCATAAAAATGATATTCATAATTATTTTTATGAATATGCTGAGTCATTAAGATTTCTTTTTATTCCTTATCATTCTTTAGACAACCTATAATTGTTTGCCAACTCCCTTCCTTCATGTTATTATGTCAAAACTGTATCTCATTGTCTTTATCAAATATTTTTTATCAAATGAATTAAAGGCAAAAATACGAATACATTATTTTTCTTCCATTTTATGTAAAAGGGAAATTATCTTAAAACTTAATAAACCTTTCAAATTTGTGTTTTGAATGTATTTTTTATGAATACTGCGAACAGTATACAAAGACCTATTCATGTATGATAAATTTGAATAGTAGAATGCATTGTATTTTTGGTAGCAACTTATCCTATAAGAGTTAATAAAATGTAGTCTAATCTAACACTTCTTTTATTTTCTATTTTCTGTAATTTATCTAGAAAAGGAATCATTGTTCCGGTTAGCTTTGACATAATTTATGTAGACATCCTTACATTTACTCGTTTTGAAAATTATAAGAACATGAAATCAAAATGTTTATCTTATAAAATTTTTAGAAATGTCAAATCTTTAATTTTTTTTTTTAATGGCAATCAATTCTTTTAAAAATTTGTAATTTCAATTAAAATTCCCTATTTCTTTTTCATTTCGTTCCAATTTTGTTTTGCTTTTGAATTTATCTTTGGATTTAAGAGTAAGTACTTCTAGAGTAATGCTTTAATATATATTTATATTCTTTTTAGTTGAAAGTGTGCTATCAAGATGGTACACCAGTAGTTGTAACCAATGGAGACCAAATTGTTTTGAAATATGGTTACTCGTATGATGATAGAGAATGGGAATCAAGACGTATTGCTGTTCCAAGCAATGGTTTGGTGAATGTGGACTTCTATCCTCCTGTAAATCCAAATGCTTCTTCCTTGAGTATGAGTGCAGAATTTCGTGGTTTTGAATATCACTTGGAAAACATAGAAACTGCTATGTCTCCTAGCAACAGTTTTATTCAAGTCTTGTTGCGAACTGAAAACCCAACTGTTGATAAAGAAATCGAGCTTGAAATCAATGCTACGGAACCTCTTTCCCATTTAGTTTACGAGGTAAGCCTAATTTTTGTATTATAACTTCTAAAATTCAAAGTTTTAAGTGAAAAAAATTAAATATGTATTGTTTTTTTTTTCATTCAGGTATTGGGACGTGGAGATATTGTTCTTGCCAATGCCATTGCAGTTCCCAATGTTAAGACATACAGATTCTCTATTCCTGTGACGTATAAAATGGCTCCTAAAGCTAGAGTTGTAGTATTTTATGTCAGACCAGAAAATAGTGAAATTGTAGCTGATGCTGTCAACTTTGATGTTTCTGGAGTTTTTAGAACACCAGTAAGTTATTTTTTATTGAACAAAGCATATTTTTAATTAAAGAACGAAGAAATCATATAACAATTATCACTTTATTAAAATTTGATTAAAATTAATTTATATTATGGTCAACTGATGGAAAAGATGTAATTTTTAAATATCTTTCTGCAAAGTAAATGAAATGGGAGATTTAATGAAATCTAAAAATAATAAACCATTTCGTCAAGACGTATTAAACATCTTGCTGAAATGGCTTATGTACATCGTTTTTAAAGATTTTTGTCTAATTGAAATATTTTTTTCATCTTGTTATTTTTTAGGTAAGTGTTAGTACCAACATAAAAGAAACTAAGCCAGGTGCTCCAGTTAATGTGTCTGTTTCTACCAGGCCCAATGCTTTGGTTGGTCTTCTTGGAATTGATCAGAGTGTATTACTGCTAAAATCTGGAAATGATATAACTAAAAATGATGTAGGTTGTATTTAAATTTCTTCAATTCAAATTTAAAAATTAATAATAAACATGCTTTTGCTAAAATGATGCATCATTGTTTGAAAACTATTGCATAACTCTTTGTATGTTGAATTCGTGATTGTAATGGATTAATAAAACTATAATAATATAGTTACGTAACTAATATACTTTTTTATCTTCATTCATTTAAATTAGACTAAAATTTACTTATTTAGCTTATAAAAACTTAAAATAGAAAAAAAAATGTATAAATATTTAAAAATATTTCTTGGAACTCCAGAAAGTTAACTGTTTTTTTTAGTCATTAAAATTATAAATTTATTATTATAAAATCATAATTTTTTTTCAGAAGAATAATAGTTAAATAAAAAAGAAACTATATATTTCCAAATATAAGTGGCAATTTTTAGAACTTTTTCCAATGATAAATTACAGGGGTTGGTTTATATACGGAATTGAATGGTATTTAAATTTTAAAATTGCTTTTGGGTTATAACTGAACTGGAGACTTATGACGGTGGCAAAAAGAAATTTAGATACAATCCATTTTATCGCAAGAAGCGTTCACTGTGGTGGCCAGGCTCTGCTACAGCATATGAAGTTTTGAAGTACTGACATTATTTCATTAAAATCATACCTTCTGTTACATAGATGATTTAAAAACAAATCTTACACTCTTAAAATATATAGTGAAATGCATTAAACGTTTTACTTTGTATGTTTCATATTTTAAATGCTTACAATAATTTGATGTTAATTTTAGGATTCTGGTGTTGTAGTCTTGACCAATGGACATGTGTACCGATACATCCAATTGAGTAAGTATTTCTATTTAATTACTACTATTTTATATCATTTTAAGAATTATAGTTAATTATTTGTATTAATTTATTTTACACCTGCCAGGACATGCCATTTTGAGGTGTTAGTATTATTTCCATGTACAATTTTATTTATTAAAATTAGTAAATGCAAAATTTACATTTTAAAACTATTTCAGTTAGCTACAGATCTCATGATCCTTGGGAAAGTCTTGATGATGAATTGAATGCTGTGGATACCATGATGTATAATCATGGAAATGGAAAAGGATCCAAACCTCATGTGCGTAAGAACTTCCCTGAAACATGGATTTGGGATCTTGCCCCTGCAGGGTAAATATTAATTAAATGGTGTTCTGATACAATAAAATTTTAATATTAATGATAAAATTTATTAAACTAACTTTTCTTTTTAGAAACGATGGTAAATTATATTTGTCTAAAAGTATACCAGACACCATTACTTCATGGGTTATCAGTGCATTTGCAATGGATCCTGTGAATGGTTTGGGAATAGCTTCAGAAAATGCAAAGGTTAGCAGAGATTGTGATTTTTATTTAAAAATATAAAAATTTAACATGTGTTAAATTTTAAGAGTTATTAAGTTTCTAAAAATTTTCTAGGTTACTGTATTCAGACCTTTCTTTGTTAAGTTGAATTTACCGTATTCAATTATTCGATCAGAATCCTTATATCTCGAAGTAATTGTTTTCAACTATATGAAGGAACCAATGAAAGTAAGTTATTGTGAATTTTGTACTAAATTAATTGTTTTAAACAAAGATGTTGAATGAATACTAATATTAGAATATTTATTTTCTAAACTCAATAAGCCATGTAATGAATTTATTCTTAAAATGCAATTATTTCTTTTAAATTTCAATTGCATAATACTTAATAATGAATAATGCTTCTTACTAACTATTAGTTTGTAAATTATTATTCTGAGTTTCTTCAATGTCAATTCAAAATTTTATTCTAATGTCTAATATGATAAGAGTGGGATTTTTTTTACAACAAATTAAAATAAAATTTTGATTTTTTTATCGTAGGCTGATATCACTCTAGAAAACAAGAATCGGGACTTTGAGTTTACTGTTGCTGGAAATGATATACCTGTTCCTCAAGACAAGATGACAAAATCTGTTGAAGTATGTATTTTTTAATCTAACTTCCATATTTTTAATCCTTTAATCTTTGAATTATTTTTCATTTTAAAACATTGAATTCAATTAAATATGAAAAATAACTAAAATGTGAATTTTAGGTACCAGCCGAAGATGGTATTTCTGTTCTCTTCCTCATCACTCCTAGAACTTTAGGCTATATTGACCTAAAAGTTAGTGCTATAGCTAATAATGGCAATGCTGGAGATGCAGTTGTTCGAAAGCTTCTTGTGAAGGTATAATTTTTATATTAATCAAGGACATTTGCTTATTAGATAAATAAAGCAAACACATGAATATGAACACTAGAATTTATATTTGACTCCTCAATAATTGTTTGATAATATACTTTTGTGCAATATTTTCATTTTAATGATACATTTTCATATTTTAGCCTGAAGGAAGTCCTCAATTTTTCAACAAAGCTCTGCTAGTTGATTTAAGAGACTCTAATGTAAAAGTAATGGAAAAAGTTGTTCCAATAAGTGTACCCAAAGAAGCAGTGCCAGGTTCCACCAGTGTGACTTTATCTGTGATTGGTAAGTTGATAATTCTGAGATCGCAAATCGTTTTTTTTTTTTTTTTCCCCTAATAATTTTATGGCATTAGCATGTTTGTCCAATTAAAATTTTTTTTTCAACATTTGCATAGTTAGATTAATTGCAAAGAGAAATGCGTTTTACTTTATTCACTTTCAACATTGTATCAAAAGAAATTTAGATATCAAAATTATTTGTTAAATATCTAGTTTGAAATAATAAATTCTAACTTAATTTTTAGATCGCTGGTATAGATGATATATATGTTACATATAAAATTTTAGGTTGTATTATACTATGAAACTTTCTGTCAATTAGCATCAATTGCCTTCTATTCATGCTAAAAGAATATTTTAAAAATATAACGTTGATTATGTATCTTAGAACTCTGAAACAGATGTCTAACTTTAGTAGACCCATCTCGAATATGTAATACTTTTATTTAAAAATGTTGTTTTTTCATTTGTAACTTTTCTTTGCATTAAGTATAAATGTTACAAGCTTTATTTAAATTTCACTATTTAGTAAGTTTAAGTACTTATTTAGGTGCAGCTTAATGGTTCATTAATGCACTATATTCTAAACTACACCAAACACTTCCTTTTTTTCAAAACTTCTAAAAGTTCATTCCATAATAACTATTTTTTTATTTTAAAAATGTAAAGGAGACTTATGGAGTTCATTGATTTGAGTATTGCAAAAAATACATAATCTCAAATATACATTCTAGAGAATATTATAAATAAACTGAATATTTGTTAATTATCTAAAATGTATAAAAATATGCATACTTTGCATATCTAATAATGAAGGTTAAATCAAATTTTTACTGTAAAAGATAATTTATGTATTTTAATGTAAGATTATTTTATGAATTAAACTTCTATATTTAGGTGACTTACTGGGACCTACTGTGAACAATTTGGACAAATTACTAAGAATGCCACAGGGATGTGGGGAACAAAATATGTTAAACTTTGTGCCCAATATTGTCATCACCAAGTATTTAAAACGAGTAAATAGGCTAACACCAGGAATACAGAAGAAATCGTTGAATTTCATGGAAAGTGGTAAGTTTAATTCCAAATAATCATTATGTTGTTAAATGTTTTAATTTAGAACTTGTAAAAATACTAATCAGAATTAAGACTTTTCTAAGTATGAGATGTGTAATGATTTTTAGCTGTTAATTGTGATAGATTAGCATTACTGCAAAATAATTAAGAATTTATAATGTATTGAATATTAGAAAAAGTTAATGTAAAAAATTACCTTTTTAGATTATATATTTGATATTCCTGATTACTCCATTTTACCATTAAAGAAAACTAAAAATATATAATTGTTATGTTGAAAATTACATTTGGTCTATTATAAAATCTTCTATATATTTAGCATACTTTTATTTAGTAATATTTTATAAGGAATCTTGATTTTTCCTTCATATTTATATTACAAAGTAGATTATTTGATATTTTATTAGATAAAATGTAATTTGATATTTTTTTTTATTCTAAAAGTTTTATTTTTTTCTAGGTTACCAGCGGGAATTAACTTACCGTAGAAATGACGGCTCATTCAGTGCATTTGGAAATAATGATAAAAATGGAAGTACTTGGTAAGAAATTATATTAATATAAACATAAAAATTTAAGTTGCATTTTTCTTTTTATTACCATCTTTTTTAAAATATTTTTTTTTAATTATGATGAATATACTTTGTTTTTTGTTTATCTTAATTTTTAAATTGAAATTTTTCAGGTTAACTGCTTTTGTGGTACGTTCCTTCCATCAAGCTAAGGAATTTATGGAAATAGATGAAAATGTTATGAATACAGCTTTAGAATGGTTAGCAAGGCAACAGAAAGCTGATGGTTCTTTTGGTGAGCCTGGAGAAATCCATCACAAGGCTATGCAAGTGAGTATTCAGGAATTTTACAATTCTTATGTGCAGTGATTTGAATTTAACTATTGGCATTTGTAATTACTTAGTTGTCAAGAAGCCAAAATATTTTTGATATTTCTGACAAGTTTTTTTTTTTTTTCTCAATCAAAAAACAAAGTTTTAGAAACATTCCATTTAACATATGGAATTTCTATAATCACTTAATTTTTACATAATCCTTACAAAACTATTTTTCACATTATTTTTTGGAACTTTTTACTGTAACTTTTACTAAATTTAAATCATTTATAGGGTGGATCTGGCTCTAAAAATGCTCTGACTGCTTATGTTCTCCTGGCTTTCTTGAAAATCAAGTAAGTAAAGCTTCTGAATTTTTTTAATGATGTCTTTTATTTTATTCTTGGTGTTGAAACGGTAGATATGTAAACAACCATTTTATTTTGACAGGCCCAGAAAACATTTGGTCAAGAAATGGATAGAGCTTCTAAATATTTAAGCAAAGAATTAAAGAATTCACAAGATCCTTACTTTGTTGCCATTGTAACCTATGCTTTCCATTTGTCTGAGCACAGTGAAAAAGACATAGCTCTACAAAAACTTTTGAGCTTGTCTACAAGAGGCTGTAAGTTACAATTAAAATCAATAATTGTAAATTTCGGTCAAATTTCATTGATTTTGTATTGTATTTTTATTGTTGAAATATAAAATGTTAACCAGTAGATCTAAAATTATGAATTGAGTTTGATTCCCTTTCCATTTCTCTAAATATATTTTTTAACTTATTCATTAATTAAAATGTCTAATTGTTTGAATTCTGTTAAAAGGGCAAAATGGTTGTAGCAGACTCATCAATCTGGAAATTCAATAAGGGAAGGGGTAAATTAATAACTACTTCATTTGGTTGTATTTAAAAATCTATTTTTGATATGAAAGATTTATTGAAATCTATGAATAGGGTTTCCGGGATGTAAACTTTTCCACTGACTAATATTGATAACTAAGAGAAAATTTAGTATTGCAAAATATTATTAAAATAAATTTGCTATCACATTTTTTTAAATAAAACATTTATTAATAAAATGATTTTCCACATTTATTGCTTTTGGTTTAAAATAAGATGAATTTTTGTGAATCATTTAACAAGGAACAATGCTTTCTAATTTTCAGCTGAAACTATTAACTGGCAGAAACCTGAAGTTAAATCTGCTTCTTATAAACCTCAGTCACAGGATGTTGAGATGACAGCTTATGCTCTTCTAACATATACTGTCCGAGGTGATGTTGCAGGTTCATTACCTATATTAAGATGGCTTATTTCTCAGCAGAATGAATTTGGTGGATATTCATCTACTCAGGTAGATAAAATATTTTTATAGTGTTTCATAAATACTTTGTTTTCTAAAAATAAAATATTTAAGTTGCTTGTAGAAATTTTTTTAACATTTTAAATTATGAAATATTGCATATGTTGAAGTTACAGAATTGGGGGATATTGTGAATTCATTTTGAAATAACCATACAATCAACTTTAAAAAAAATGAAGTAGAAGAGGTTAAAAGGAAAATTATAATGCATACAAAGTTGGGGAATAATCAAATTTTATCTGTGAATTCAAAAACTATGCGTTTTATATAAGGATATAAAAAGGATTTATAATTAAAATCATTGTATCTGATTTGGTCAACCTTTAGATTTAGTTCCTATTATTTTGCAGATAAAGATGTTTTTTTTAATAACTAATTGGGTTTTTCATGTATTTAAAAATCTAGATTTTCAAAGCTGTATGTTTGAACAAATCTAATAATTGTTATATGCAGCATTTTTTTATATGGAAACTGAGTCTTTAATTATAGCTGTCTCCGATAATAAAAAGTAATAATTAATTTTTACATGTTTTTTTATTTTATACAAAAACTAAGATTTTTTTTTTTTCTAAAAACATTTAATAAAGCACACTTATGTAAATAATTTTCTCAAATTTCTTTTCATAGGATACTGTAGTTGGAATCCAAGCATTAGCTGCTTTAGGAATGAGACTTGCTTCTACTTCCATCTCCATTAATGTCACATATAACTCGAATGACATGAGAAAGACTTTATCTATTAATTCTGACAATGCTATGATTCTACAAAAAGTTATTGTAAGTTCTGACTTATGCTATCATAAATATTTTTTTGTAAAACATAACTTTCTTATATGGCAATTAGATTCATTTTAAAATTAAAATTTTTTCCTTGCAGCTTCCATCAGATACAAAATCAGTAAGTCTCCAAGCAGATGGATTTGGTGTAGCTATTGTTCAAGTAAGCAATTTAATACTTTAAATTATATTTATTAATGGTCTTTATTTTTCGATTATAATGGCTATTATTATATTTATTTATAATACATTATACAAATTAAAAAAATAATTTTTCCTTTTCAGGTGTCTTGGTCTTACAATCTTGAAACTACAGAAACTCCTGCTTTTGCTTTAAAACCAGTTTTGAGTAAAGCTTCTACTGATGATTACATGGAACTTGATATTTGTACTCAGTATGTATAAAGTTTTATTTAATTTTAAATATGAGTGTAACAAAATGAATAATTTTATTGAAAGCAAACAAATTAATACAGCAATGAATTAAAAATTCTTTTTATGAATAAAATTAATGGTGGGAAAATACATTTAAATCTGTGTGTTATTTTAACTTAAGTTTTTAGTAAAATGCAATGTATATATGCATTCTAATTAAAATTTTAAAAATATTAAAAGTTGTTTGGTAATTTTTTTTTAATTTCATGAAACTATTCACATACACGCATAGAAATAAATTTTAATGGGCCTTTTTACTGTCTAATGTTTTTATTTAACACAAAGAAAATATTGTATAACCTGATTTTATTAAATAACAAGGAAATTATTTTAATTGAAAATTTTTCTATTTGATATTTAGAATTATTTTATTAGAGCATTTTTATATATTGACTATGTTCATTTTAGTTACAAAGAGGATGGTTCAAGTAATATGGCTGTAATGGAAGTTAGTTTACCATCTGGATTTCAAGCTGATACAGAAACACTCCCACTGATAAAGAAATTGCAGAAGATCAAAAGAGTAGAAACCCAAGATGGTGATACCAATGTTGTCATCTACTTTGACAGAGTAAGAGTTTGTTTAATACTAGCCAGTAAAAATTTCACATCAAGTCGTAATAACTATAGAATATAGTTTGCTTTTTCAAACAAGTTGTATTTATAAAGTAAAAACCATGTTTTTAACTGATTTTTAATTTAGATATATACATAAAAAAAAAAATTTTTACTTCCATTTTATCTAAAATCTAATGTTGTAGTATATGAAAACTTTATTGAATGTTCTTTTTATTATTACAGATTGGTAACGAGGAAATGTGTGTTAGTGTCCCTGCATACAGGAATCATAAAGTAGCTCTTCAAAAACCTGTACCAGTGAAAGTATATGATTATTATGATTTATGTAAGTATTGCAATTTTTTCTTCCTATATGAAACAATTTTGCATACTTTAATATACAAGTAAATCTTAAGAATATATAATGATCCTTCTTAATATGATTCTACTGTACTGAATTATTTAAATATTCAATTATATTTATAGAGAATTTATTTAGTATTAAGAACCAAAGTTTATTTCTTTTATATACTTATTGCAGTTTTATTGAGGAATTTCATGTATGTAAAATTTTTAAATATTTTGTTTGTCTTTTCAGCCAAGAGTGCAAGGATGTTTTATGAACCTAAAGTCGTCAACCTGTGCAATATTTGTGAGGGACAAGATTGTGGAAATGGTTGCAACGAACTTTCAGATGGAGTAAACTCATCGCCATCCCTGATCTACAACATGTACGCAATTGTCATCTCGCTATGTGCTGTTTGTTTCCTGAGATCAGCACATTTAGTATCTTATTAAAAAAAAAAAAAAAAAAAAAAAACATCTAGTGATGAAGAAAACTGTCTCGCTGCTATTGTAACATGGCAAGTGTGCTAAGCTAGTAGGTCAATTTAAAATGATCTGGATGAAGTGATATCTTTGTACAGTTTAAATAATGACAATACCTAATTGGAAGAACTTGGATGCAGGTGCATTTTGGTTTTAAAATTTTATTCATCTTTTCAAAGCTGCAGCAGATGAGACTTGTAGTGAAATATCACTGTGTACTCCCTCATGATCATTAATGTGTACCATACTGTCCATGGATCTTTTCTTTTGTAAATTATTTTACATAGAAGCTTTGATAACATTCCATAATTCTTTTCCTCTCTGTGTGGAATCTTAAGATCTTTTCATGTGTTTTTATGTTCAAACTTATAAGCTATCTTTCATGTGTAACTTTTAAATAGACTTTTATGTTGTAATCTTAAATTTTTGTTTTTAAGATGGTGCTTTTGAGTTTGTACTAATCTATAGTCTAAAAAGAAAAAAAAAATTAAGCATCTTAAATTAAAATTTTAAAAAATATGCGATTTTGAAGTTGAATTATTTAATTAAATATTTTAAAGTAATTGGAATCATGTGGGTTTCTCTAGTCATTTCCAGGATTCCATTACTAAATTTTTAAGATGCTTAATTTTGAAATGAAGCAGTGGTTCATACATTTTTTTTCAAGCATGACATTTAACAAATTTAAGATCAATTTTATTTTCATACAAAAATTAAAATTCACAAAATAGGAATACAGAATGAATATTTAACATATCTTATAGAGTGTAGAATCAAGAATCTTTTGAGGCAACTGTGAAATCTTGCAGTTTATTTAAAATGTTAGAAATATTAAATCAGAATCCAAGAATGAAATTTATCATTTCATTTACTGTGATAAAAAAAATAAGGATTTCTTACTTTCATATTGAGCATTACAAATTAAATTATCACTTTTTTTTTTTTTTTTATAAATTGAAGAAATCATTTTTTACATGTATATTGAATAATTCGTATTCTTGATTTAATATATTTACTGTTTTAGTAATTGGATGGTATGATTGTAGATGTAAATCTTTTCAATAAAACCTTTACGAAAACATTGCTTGTATGTCTAAACCATTTATTTGGTGCCCTCAAATTTGCAATTCTTAAAATTCAATCAATTTCATAATGTTTACAAAATATATTGTTGATAAATGTTTTTATTTTGTGTCTGATAAAGAAATGTAAATACTTTTATTCCTAAATTATTTAAACAGCACATTGGATCACTTCCAATTTTTCATTTTTATTTAAAAGCCATGCAACTTTTGATCCCAAGCTATGTGATGCCATCTATTATATTGTAAAATATTTCATACAAATTTTTTAATTCTTATAAAAGTCCAAGAATCAAAAATTTGTATGAAATATTTTACAATATAATAGATGGCATCACATAGCTTGGGATCAAAAGTTGCATGGATAATGGAATAAATAAGTATAATGGAAGATAATGTGATGGATAATGGAAGATACTTTCAGATCCAGGCAACTTGAAATTTCTTGGAAATTCCATAGCAATTTTCTTCCCTTTAATCTAATCTAATGATTTATGCATTCTGTACAAATTGTCCAGGTATTTTTAACTATCATCAAACGAGTTGATAGATAGGAGTTCATATAGATATAGGAGATCCCTTGAATAAAAAGCTCATACAGAAATTAATGTGTCTAATTACAGTAAGCAATGCATAAATGATGGTTCTTTAGCTAGTAACTATTAGTTATTTCATGTTTTAATTAAGTATGATAATACATTTTGATGATATTAACTTTTTTGTTTATTAGAATACTACTGCAAATATATTTGAAGTGTAAACTTGATCTTGATTTAATTTTTTTTTTTTTTTTTTTTTAACGGGAAGACTTGACATGATAATTTATATATAGTATCTTATAAAGCACATCATTCCTTCATTCAAGAGATAATTCACAATAATTCAATTTTGCAGTTTAGAATTTTTGCTTCTATGAATATTTCTCATGATCTCCTTTTGATCAATCTTGTTTTCATAAAATTTCCAGGAATTGCTTTTCCTAAAAAGAAAAAAAAAAAAATTTGATTAATAATTTATTAATTTAAATACAAATGTAAAAGGCTTTTATTAAATTCAGTTATCTTGTTATATTCAAATGAAATCTGTTTTTAGGAAACATGTATTAATATTTTTAACTTTTACCAGAAATAATTGTAAATGTTTGTTTATTAATGCAGGTAATTTTTTTTTTTGAATTTATTAATTAAAAAAAAAAAATATTTACTGCAGGATTGAAGAACCTTGTCAAATTTTATGAGGGAGGTTGGTTTGTCTTCTGGCTAAATATACTCTTCTAGATTTGCGATATCAATAGTTCAATAATATTATTGCAGGGCCTGAATGGCAGGCACCTGAAAAAGGAACAATATTTCAATGACAGTTATATCCTTCTCAACATTAAAATCGAGATTTGAAAAATACAATAAATGAAAAAATAAATGTCATAGCTGCTATGAAAATTTATTCATATTGATACTATTACATTGAGGGCTGAGGCCCTGAATGGCAGAGTGGCTAACGTTCTGGCGCTCGGTACCACAGGTTTCGGGTTCGAGTCCCGGCGATGCCATGGATGTGTATAGTGGTTCGAATCCACTTTAAAGCGTAGGTCCCGGTCTAATAGGATCGTAGAGCGTTGCAGGGGCATTGTTACGCGTCCGTGGCTTATCTTCAAGCTACATGCACCTCCTGGGCAGTGCTAAGTGAGTAACTTCTGTGCAGCGCTTGCCTTAAGGCATCCAAGACAGCTGCATTAGAAGAAAAAAAAAATATATTATTGCCATTTAAATTGCTTGTGAATGGTTTCATATCTAAATTATTTTATAGTGTCGATGTTTGAATGCTTATAACTTATACCAGCCAACTGTTTTCCAACAGATACAAATTCAACCAAAATTAGAAAATTGGTGGATATTTTTTACTTTTGAGAACTCATTTTCTAAATTATTCTAGATGAATTGGCAAGTTTGCTTAATGTAATTTTTTTAAATTGACAAAAATGGTATAAAAGTTACTTTACAGTACTTTTAACAAAATTTGGCATGAGTAACATGCTTTTATAAGTTTACAAATTTCTCCTTAATAAAATGCTAGGAATAAAAAACCCTTTCTTAAATGTGAATTCATAATCAAATTTTGAGAAAGAAATTATTTCTAATAGAGTAAATCTTTTTGAAAAAAATCTGAAATAATCCAATAACTTTAAGTAATATATATAAATAATTGAAACTATAAAATTCAGAATGTTCAACATGAAAATCAGTATAGGATACAATTTTTTTTTTTTTAAATTTTCTTCCAACTCAAGATACTGAAAAGAAAGCTCTATAATTTCTGCATGATTTTTTTATTTTATTTCGGTTTTAATTCCAAAATTGAATTTTGAGTTATTCACTAACGGCAGTAAAAAGTTTTTAAAAATTGAATTTTGGATTCTTTGTGAATAGAATTTCGCCAAATTTTATACTGCATTAAATTTTAGCAGAATTTGTAACATTTCAGAAGTAGGTGGCGTTATCTGTATCAAACCTAGACACTGTTTCTTCCAGGCTGTGAACTACGGGATTAAAGAATTCTAGCATTATTGACATTAAATTGTCTTTCTATCCATCAATAGAATATGATTGTAATTTTTTTTTTTTTTTAGTTTTATAGCATTTCCTATCGCCAATTTCAAACTGTGGGAATGAGCAATGGACAATAATACGATACTTGGTTTCCTGTGCTTAGAAAAATATTCTAATGGTTGTTTCTAATTTTCATACTTCTTTATAACCAAACATCCTACAGTTTGTGAGCCAATTTTTCCTATTCCAGTTGAAAAAAATAGAAAGCAATATTTACGATGGACCGTATTTTTAGTCCTTGCCTAGACGATCCAATTAATTCTTTATGATCAAGATAGTTGAAAACTTCTTTTACTTTTCTCATTTAAAAAAAAAAAATTTAATTTGAGTTATGAATTCAGATGAAAAATTCTGAAACCATAACATTATTTCTATATTCTGTAATAAGCAAATTACTAGGAACGGATTCAGATAAAAACAAATATCAATGCTGTTTTTCTGATATTTGAGCACCTATTTAGAATTCCATAGTTGGGCAAATGCCAGCTAATTTATACCCATAAAACAGAGTATTGGGATAAAGGAAACTTTGAAGTTTAATTAAGTTGAAGCTACATTGTAAACTAGTAAAAACATTTTATTTCTACTACTGTGTCCAAAGAGTAAAACCAATTTAAAATTCCCGGGGCTTATGGATTTTCAATCCCCCACCTTGACATCTGTGTGAAATATGACGCCAAAATATTCATTTGTGTTTGATTTGCGCTTGGCTTTGTGGGAGACGCTAAAACGGATTCCGGCGATTTTTGAAAAGTCTGAATGAATTGAGCAAAGAACTTGCATTACATTTTTTTTGCGGAAACGTATAGAATGTTGCAGAAGGCATTCGGTGAGCATTCCTATATCGTAAGGAAATGTTTAGAAGTGGTATAAACAGTTCAAAGAAGGCAGAGAACGCGCTGAAGACGAAGAGCCTTCTGGTCGACCACCGACGAAGGTCACATCAAAAAAAAATTTGGGCCTCAAACGCGTCAAATCTCGATTGGTACCGAAAACACTGAATGCGCCAGTAGATATCTTCAAGTCATTTTTTTTTTTTTTCACATAATTTTGTAATGTGTTTTATAATTTTCAAACAGGCTTTAGTTTGCTCTGAATTTTACTGCTTCTTCTGCATGTTTATTTTAAAGAAAATGAGCAAACTGATTTAAGTTACGGGGCTTGAGAGTTCCGAATGTTTTAACCGTCTGAAAATTTGTAATAATTTATTGTTGATAAATAGATGAATATTCCACAAAATATCTCCGATTTTCATATTTCTGTGGAAATATAAATTTACATAATGTGAAATTATTACGATGGCTATCAAATACGCACTTCTATTCGAGTTATGGGTAACGAATGCTTTTGAATCCTCCTCTGAGAACAAAATCTTACTTATTTTAATAGTTTTTAATTTCTTAAGCATTGTATTCTCTTTTAATTATGATTGAATGATTTTGATTTCTGCGAATTTGAAATAACCTATTTCATTGTATTATTTTAGTCAAATTTCATCAATAATTGGATAAATATCGTAAAATATTAAATCAATTTTGTAACCGCTACTTTCATATATCTGGTAACACCTATTGCAAGACATCAGCAGTGCCCTCTTTATGCTGACTGAACTTCCTCAATAGTGACCAAGAATTCTTCTGTGTGGTTAAATGTCCTACCTTATATATTTGTCATGTAACTAGAAATGTAATAAACAATAAATACATAACTTGGGTTCATCAAAACTAACATAATTACCCCTTTCGTAGCATTATAAATAAAATAATTGAATTTTGAATTACATTTATACCATCTTCGTTAAACATTGCAAGCTACAGAGTCTTCTGTTATGAAGAGGTTATTAATATTATTATTACTTTATCTTGCAATAACGATTTGAAAACCTTTTCATCCAAGTGCCATATTGACTTTCCTTAAAGTCCGGCAGGCCTGAATTGATTTAACTTTCATTTTTATACTCATCTGTTGGCTGCTTTATCTCAGTTGCGGCTTGATAAATGAAAAAAAAAAATATATACTTTTGACTTACAAATTCATGTGAGAAAACAGAAGGCAAAATTCCTTCTGTACCAACAGCAAATGCAGTCTTAAAGCAAAAAGGTAAACTTTTCGACAACCACTTGAGCAAAGAACTAACCCATACTTCCGGTATCAAAACGAATAGCAAACACTACTAATTGGACAAAAATAGGCCAAAAAAAATCGCTTATATCTCGATTGTCTTAATAATCGAAAATCTTGAATGATCCAACAATGATAGATATTTATCAATTAGAATTGAATGATTAAATCCTAATGTAACATTTTCTGGGAGTATGATGTCATAAATGGACATATGTAATGAATCATGTGGTATTAAGACCCGTTTCTACAACGATGCAATTCAAAAACATGAAAATCAATTCTTCATTGTGATGTCAGATGGAAGATTTTTCATAAAAAATTGGGTGGTGATTTTTTTAATCTGAAACAAACACTAATTAAACCATTTGGTATTCCATTTTGATTTTGATATTGACCAGTTCCGAGTTGTGTCTAAGTATTCTGCAGTGATAATAAGTTTTCCCATGTCTGGTGATTTCATACCATCATTGAGTTTGAGAATAGTTAATTTTGATTAAAGTTTTGGGGGTGTGATTTGGTTTGTCACTCTACGGTCATTTTGTGCACACGAGGAATAAACAGACTGGGACTTACAGTTTAAAGTGGATCTACTACTACACACACCACACACACATCACTGTGCCTAGAGCTGAGTTACCCCTTTACAGTTTGGGAATGATGTGGATGAGAAGTCTGATCGGGTTCTATGGCGCTCTACGGTCATATGAGACCGGGACCTACGGCTTAAAGTGAATTCCGAACCACTACACACATCCATGGCACCGTCGGGTTCAAACCCGATACCTGTGGGACAGAGCGCTAGCCACTCGGCCATCAGGCCGCTATAAAGTTTGGGGGATAGTTCCGCCGGGCACCTGAAAATTATAGGGAAGGAACAAACTCCATTAAAAGAGAAAGCGGCATGATGGTCATTTGACTAGAGCTCTGGCTTTTGGTACCACAGGCTTCAGGTTCCAATCATGGCGATGGCATGGATGTTTGTGAGTGTTAATTGCGTTAAATTTCAGATCCACGTTAAATTGCAGATCCTGGTCTAATTATCCCAAAGTGTGCAAAAATGAGCGTAAAACGACCAAACCAAACCATTAAAAGAGACAAAATTTAAATCAGGAGATAAAATCATATCGTTTGACAAATTAAATATCAGAATTGAAAATGAAATTCAAAAAGGTAGGAATATGTGTGAAGAAACTTTGCATGGATAGCAAAATACTTCTATAGAATCAAAGTGTTCTACATCAGCGGTGGCCAACCCAGATGATCTATATCTGTCATATATTCGCATGAATATTATTTTAAAATCAAAGTTAATTTTTCTCATAATTTCATCGGTTAATTTTTTAATATACGGATACACATGTTTTTTTTTTTTAATAATTGGTTTTCACTACTTTGGTTATTATAAAATAAATATATTTTGTAAAAGTGTGGTAAATCTCACGGGCCGCAAAAATATTCAAGGCGTGTAGCAGGTTGGCCAATCCTGTTCTAAATTAAAAATGCTTAAACAACTTTTTTTAAAACACTAACTAATACTAACAAAAAGAATGACAAAAATAATACAAAAAAAGTCGCAAGCGAAATAAACAGCATTCGACCTTGAACGAACGCTAATACATCCACACAGTGGTTTCGTTCTTATTCCGGATATCGTACTGATCACGACATTCAATACCACCTGTCGATAGCGATAAACTAACTGCTGCT